>JAZHYW010008472.1:0-24150 GCA_037355805.1 Ixodes ricinus | reverse complement strand
GAACTAGCATTCTTTTACGCGGGAAAGCACATCACGGACGAGTACTGTCAAAGAACAAAGAGCATTACAGTGGGACGGGAAACTGGCATTCAACAAGATCTCGCGTCAGACGCTTTCGTGTAACAGAGTGCAAGTACTCTCTTGAAAATCGCACAGTAAGAAATTGGTATGCACAAACAACCTCTCTAAGGAAGCCCGTTACTTTGCCTTCACATGTGTCACACGTCGAAACAATGAACTCGGGTAACTCTCTGAACAACCTTGCTTGGATGACGGTTCTCAGAAGCGGGTCAGCCTGGTCTCGCAAAAAGATAAACCGCGAAACCAGCTGTCGTATGAACAAATGCGACAAACTAAGTCCACCCCGACTTCACGCGGCGAAAAAGGTTATCTCGTCTAGTTCTTTCCCACGTAGACTTTCATATGTACACGGCCATCACTCGGTGCATGCGTTGCAAATGCACACGAGAGCAGTGCAGAACCTGTAACAGGTACCAAATCTTTGCAACAAAAATTAAATTACACACCGTTGTTCGTGCCCTCCTCTGTTTTGCTCCGCCAGAGCTCATTGCTTTCATGGTAATTGTTCAAAGGCACTCCCAAGTATACACCGGGCTCTTTGGACCACTGGATAGATTCAGACACACGCGGAGTCACGTCCCAGTGGCCGTGCCAGATTCCCATGCATTTTGCCCAGTTCACAGCACAGGCTGTTTGGGCGCAGTATGATCTCGTGAGTTGAACAGCCGCTGAGACGCTCTCTCTATCACTATAAAAAATCGCAACATCATCTGTGTACGCTAATATTTTAACATCACATGCATTTAAAGAAAAACCACGTATGTTCTCACTCTTTTTGACACTTAGGCAGTAGGGCTCAAGAAATATAGCGAACAACAACGGGGAAAGTGGGCACCCTTGCCGAACAGAGGATAACACAGAAATGCGTTTAGTTATTTGTTTGTTAATTACAAGACTAGTCATGCAGTTACTATAGGCCATCTTTTACTCCATCAAAAATAATTTTACCCACGCCAACATGGTTTAGAATGCAAAAAGAACATCATGGGACACTCGATCAAAAGCTGTTTTAAGATCGACTTGCAACAGAGCAACTTTCCGGATATCAGCATCACATAGTTCCAACACACTACGCGCAACATGAATGTTACTCATAATCGTACGTCCCCTGATACCGCAAGTTTGATGTTCTCCCACCACTTCTCCAATAACCGATTGCCATCTTCTCGCAAGGATTTTCATTAGAATCTTATACACCTCTTTCGTATAGCCTCGCACCCAGCCACGTTGTCCCCATATCCGGTATGCGTTCCAAACAAAAAGCAAGAGATTACAACCCCGAACAAGTAAAAAAGTATAGAAGGGTCATAACAAAAACGACTGACGGTTGCAATTAAAATGTTAACGTGTTCTACTGTCGAGGCGAGAAGCAAAGCGATGTTTTCACGGATACCGGAAGTTCCAGAATTGAAGATGGCGGCGCCCACGTAGAAAATATGTATAGTCCGTATTAGCTAGTGTAATCGGCCGGTAATTTTCTACATTACGGTGTTTCAAAGTGTCTTCACTTTTGGGGATAAGGACTGTGTGGGTAAATAAAAACGAAGGCGGGAAAACTTCGTTTTCATAACATTCGCCATACACTTGTAACAAAATACAAGCTAAATATTTTTTATACTTTTTATAAAAGGCAGCACCCAAACCATCAGGGCCCGGTGATTTTCCGCCTTGCAAATCATCAATGGCTCTTTCTACTTCAGACACACCTATCGGCTGTTCTAACCATTCTTTTATTTTACCACCTACCTTTGGCAGAAGGGGCAAAAAATTTTCTGTGAAACATTCTTCTTTTGGGGCTTTGTGACTCAGTAAGCTTTCGTAGAATTCAAGAAAGGCACGCTCGATTATGCTAGAGTCACGCGTCGTGGTACCCTGATAATCACTTTCAGTTATTTCATTGGCGCGTGCGTATCTCTTTTCTGTGGCTAACGCTCCTTTTGTTGGTGCTTCACCCGCCAGAAACTTTTCTGCCCGGGCACGTATTATCGCACCTCTGTAGTGCTCAGTATCTATGAGCTGTAGCTTGCTTTTTATTTTATTAATGTCATCTATAAATAACCCTGGGGATTTACACTCTTCTAGAACAAGCTCCTTTAAAGTTGAGCGCAGCTGCTCTTCCTCTTTTTCTTTCTCGTACTTAAGAGTGGTTGATCTTTCTATGGCGTCCATTTTAACTGCTCGTTTAAATTCTTCCCATTCTCCAGTCATCTCGCTCCCGCAGATGTTCCCTAAATTTTCAATCCTTGTATTTATCTTGTCGTTAAACACCTCGTCGTCAAGGAGCTTGTAGTTCATTTTCCAGTTGTGCCAACTAAATCGGTGTCGGTCTTTTCTTTTTGATCCTAACCCGAAAGTGACGAGGCAGTGGTCGCTAAAGCACACCTGCTCGACACTATAGTGTTCACACAGCGGAACAAGCTCAACTGACACGTATGCTCTGTCTAGCCGTGCGTGGCTGCTTCCTTGGAAATGTGTGAACTGCACGCCCTTCGTGCCCTTTCCGCAATGTGCCACGTCCTCCAAGTAATGCTCATTTACCAGTTCATTCCAGACATCGCCACTGCTATCCCTCCGGCGACCATGAGGGGTCCTGTCTTCTGGAGCACATGTACTGTTAAAATCCCCCACCACCACAAGCAGTCGTTCGCACTTTAAATATTCCGCTATACTTTCAAAAAAATGGCATCGTTCCGACTCTACGGTCGGTGCGTAGATACAGATTATACGAAACTTTTGATCTGAAAAGCAAACATCACAATACACGACTCTCCCATCTTCACGCGAAGCAACATTCTCAACAATAATACCTAAAGAATTTTTCAAAAAGATGCATACACCTCCCGACCTCCCTACCGCATGGCTTACGCATACATCGTATCGCGACTCAAATTGGCGCACCATCTGCTCGGTCTGCTCCTCGCTCTCAATTTTGGTTTCCTGGACCGCTATCACGTCGAGGTCGTTTTCCAAGAACAACCTTCTGAGCTGGCACTGCCTTCGCCTTGCAGACAGTCCTCTTACGTTCAGGGTAGCTATACGCAGTGCGACCTCGAGCTGTTTCATGGCCTCAAAAAAATTAGGAGCTTATGACCTTGCGCCAACAATCAGACACTTGCCAATCAGGGAGGTAGCGGGGAACCAGCTTACTGTGACAGCCGGTCTTCACGAGCCCTCGAAGGCGAGCGGCTGCGTGTCGTATAGCGTCCTTTTTTCCCGGCGACCTTCCACTGATATTCCAGGCGTCGCAGTGCCTGCTCGCTGGCGGCAGCACTGCTTGCACCCAGGTCCTCTAGTCGCCGCTTCGAAATGATCGCGTCCAGGGGCATTTCCTCGCTGGGGCTGTTCTCCGGCACCACTTCCTTTTCCTTGAACGTAGCCGTTTTCTCCGCTGCTGCCTCTACTGTAGCTGCATCCGAACCTGCTGAGTGTTCGAAATCCCCCGTGGTGTCCTGGAGCTTCGCGGTCCGCGTCTCGGCTGGCGCTGTGACCACAAAAGGCTCCTTTTCTCCGTCGGGTTTCCCTTCGCATTCCTTGCTAGCGATTACTGTTGCCTTTGAAGTCGCCGACGCTACAGACGCTTGCGTTGAGGGCGCCGCCGCCTGTTCCGCCTCTTGTTCGTCCATCACAAGCTCGTTCGTGTCTTCATCGGCCTGGCGTCCTCCTGCGACACGAGCGTAGGATCGAACGCAGTCTTGGCGTTCGTGACCATATCCACGGCACTCACTACAGCGAGGCGCCCTACAATCACGGCGAATGTGTCCAGACCGCTTGCACCGAAGGCACAGTGGTGCACGTCCTGGAACAACCACGAGTACAGGGCCTCCGGTGATCCGAAGCTGGTGAGGCAGGCTTTCCAGCGTCATGCCTTCTTTCAGTGACAGCCGTGCCACCCGAGTCGACGACTCGACGCCGTCAAACCCGTCGATGTGCCATTTTTCTCGGATTATCTCTCTCACCACGCCGAACTCCTCCAGTGCCCTTTTCAGGGCGTCGTTGGGCACGTCGAAAGGCACCCAGTGAAGCTTGAGTCGGACCTCTCGTCGATCAGGATCCATCGGCACACACCAACCTCCTTTCACCTTGAACTTGCCAGACATCATCAGTTTCTCCTTGGCAGCAGTCGACTTGAGTCGGACAATCCAAACGTGCCCCATCTGGAACACTCCCATACCGGTCACGTCGCTCAGGACGCCAAGTTGCCGCAAAGGTTCCTTGAAATCTTCAATGCGGTACGGCCGCACTCCGATGTCAGCGTGCAGAAATGCCGTGCATTTCGAAGAGTCATTCGCCGGTAGCGTCGGCAGGATAAACCGATAATCAGCAGGAAGATCCAAAGCCCTATCACCGCGTCCAAGCAGGGACGCTTGCTCAGCTCCGGCGGAGCTCATGATTCCGCGTGCGCTTTCGACGGCGTTCGAAATTGGAATCGCCAACTGAACAGGGAGGAACTGGACCTCCTCCTTTCATCCAAACTTCCGTTCCTCCCTTCTCTGGGCAACTTGACCACAACAAGGAGGAACAGTCGCTGTTGCTACCTTTCTCCTCCTTTTTTTCTTAGGGTGTAGGCGCGAGACTGGAAGGCACACCATGGCGGAACAGAAGATCGGAGCGCGACGCGCCCTAGTTGCCAGACTGCTCGGGCGTTGTTGCCAGACTGGCGGCTGGATCAATAGGCCGCCGAACTCTCCCAGTATAAAAGGCTCTGGGCAGCGTTAGCCGCACGACTACAGTTTCGGAACGCAGGGGACGTATGCACACATAGTCAGTAGCACCGAATATTCAGGACGGAGCATGTTTTAAGGTTCAGAGCTGACTTTATACCTATGTAGACTCTGTTCCAGCACGTCACGGAAGCCAGCGCTGCCGCCAGTGCAGCCATCGTTGATGCAATGGCAATGCGGCTCCCAACCTTCCTTCCCGTTTGCATTTTTTGCAAGCGTTTATATTTTCGTTTTGTTTTAACTGGGATGAAAATAGCCACGTAGCACGCGCTAAAAACATTTCCCAAAACAAAAACAAAAAAGGTCAATCCCTTTTTTTTTCTTTAAAATGTATGTTTCTCTTTCGCAAGAGACGCTTGGCAACATCGTGCGACAAATGAGTTGAGGCTCTGGTGCCATTCAGAGTTTGCGAGACAATCATTTCTGCGACTTTAACTTCCCGTTTTTGCCGTGTGTCTTGTGCTGTGCTCATGCTGCCGTGTTGGTGTGCATAATTAACGTTCGGGCGATCGACTTGGGGGGGGGGGGGGGATGCGTGCAGGTGTACTGCTCTCAGGTTCGGCCTAACGATCCCGTGACCGGCGTCCACTCGTCACCGGATCCGCCGCTCGACGGCGATCGTTCGGTCATTGGCATAAGTTTCGCCGTCCAAGAAGCTTTGCTACTTCGCTGCTTTGCTCCTACTTGACTTTGAGAACGTCTTATTCACGGTATGTGTGTCCTCGGTGGTTGGATGATTCCCATGGTGCTGTTTTCGGTCGTGACAGTGGCCGTATAGGCGTCAAGTACGAACCATGAAGCGGAAATACAGTGTAGAGGTGATGCGGTTGCCTCGGAAACTTGCATGCGCAAGGTAAGAGAGTATATGCAGAGAAGCGAGATCATGGCTGATGGGAACCTATATAGGGACGCTCTTTTATAGACCGTTGCAAATTATTTCTCTGTGTAGCGTTACTTCTAAGAGATACATTCCTTGGAATGTTTAGCAAAAAGATTGAAGAATTACATTGGTGCGAAAGAACCACCATATCTTTAACATCATTTGCGGAGGAGGCGGTCACTGATTAACTGACTTCCTTAAGATGATCAGTATAAAAGGTGCATGGGTAGCCAGTCGGAAAAGCGTTTAAATTAGCGTGTCGTCGCGTGCATGCTGTTCGCGTGTAGGTCTTCTGTGTTCAGATTCTTTGTCTGTGTTAAATTACATTGCGTGTGCAAATGTGAAATAAATGCTATGAAAATGGGAATGTAAGCGGCGGGAAAAAATCAATCCCGGCGATAATAATATTTTTCTCAATTTTGATTTTGGCGTTGACTACCGCCACCTGTGACAGCTCGTGCCAGGTAGTAGCTCAGGGTAGTAAATACACTAGATTCGTTAGTTACCGCTACTAGCTCTTTGACGTAATACCCTTTTCTAGCTTGACCGTTACTACCAACGGTTACTAGGTACCTAGTAACATATGTCATGTGGCAGTGGTTACTAGCCTTTACCTAGTGGATACTACTACCTTCAGTTTTAAGACTGTAGACATTTCTACACAGGTGCAGGAGGGGCAAATAAATCAAACGAGTCTACTCTTTCTAGTGGAATCGGTGGCAAAATGACAATATGGGAGTCCAGAGTGCTGTAATTACGCGAAGACTAGCCTCAGTAAATTGTCGGCCCCACTATGTAGTACACATTTAGCAGTTATATTGTCACGAATGACAGATGATGAGACGGCAAATAACTGAAGAAACTAAACGTTTAACGAGGCGAAGTTGTGCCCAAAACAATATAGAGAAATGCTATAGCGTCGTAGGCGTCGATGTCGGCGAAACAGCAGGATCGAGCGCTGGGGCGAGATTGACTCCGGCTCGCAAGGGGTCCCTTATGTACCCGTGTGGGTTTCTGGAATATTCGGCATAGAAGGTTCGGGAACTAGAACATTCGGACAAAGTTTTCAAATTTACCAGAACATTATACTGAAAGAATAGATAAGAGGCGTGTAACTCCCAGGATTCGAACCCTGTGCCTCCCCACCAAAGTCAAGCGCAATAACCACTCGACCTCACACGCTTTTTTTTTCTTGCTTGATTTTGCACGCGTTTGCTGGCGGACGCGCGTTGCAATATTTGGAGGAACGATTCGCGGGGAAGTAAAAGAGCCTCCTGTGCATTGCTTCTATATCATTGATCTGAACTACTTCGTGTTAGTAACCGTTTTGTTAGCATAGCGAAGGGTTTTGGAAGTTTTATTACATCACCAAGTAACGTGATATACGTTCTGGCGTTCTCTGTTCGCATTTTGGGTTGTTTTATGTAATGCGAAAAAATGGATAGAACAACGCACTAAAAGAACTGGGTGTTTTATATAATTATTTCTAGGGTTCCGTGTTTTAGAAAAAATCCGATAAACTCCAAAAAACTATTGCCGGTAACAATTTGGTAAATTCGGATTTATCCGATAGACTCTAAATTTTAAGGTGCCCCCCCCCCCTCAATAAAAAAAAAAAGGGTAAAGTAGGTACTTTACAATGACCAGTGTACAGGGTCAATGGTCCCGGGAAAATGCCACCACAGTTATATTTCAAATCTCATATCATTGACAAAAGGGGTCTTGCCGCTTATCTCATCAAGGTTTCAGAAGACATGTCATTCTAATTTCGGGTCACCACAAAAGCCTCGTTTAAGATTTTAAAAAAAATTATTTTGACCTGTCAGTAAATATTTTGTAAATTGTAAACTGTAAATAAAGGGGGCTTCCATTTCATTATGAATGCGCTTCAATATATAACAGCAAAAATAAACAAACAAGGCAATAATAATAAAACGGAACCTCTCTTGTGAAATATTATAACGCCTAACATACTGGCAAAACGGAGGCCCGGGTTTGCTACGTTCTTTCACCGGTAGCGAACACTAAGAAGTACATACACTGGATGCATTGCCATCTAGTGGTATCGAAGATTATGACTAGCAGTACACATATTTAACTCCCTTTTATTTTGTCCCCAAGTAAAAGTAACGCCAAAAAATTAATTCAAAATATTATCTTAATGCCGTTTCTTATCTAAATTGTCATGCTGAATAAAACACTTCTATCTATTAACGTACAGAGCGCGACACTGTTAGCGCGAACAAGCGATCGCCGGTTTTTCCAGCTTTTCTCTTTGAAACCAAGGAATGTCATCCAAGTTACTATTGCTACGGAAAGAGCTCATTTAGTTCTATATTGTAAGCGATAAAATTTCGTGCTCGCTAATACTATTTAGAAGTAAAATGTGAAAATGCGCCGATGTCGTGTTCGCGCTAACAGTGTCGCGATGTGTACCTTCAAGCTCATATCTGCATCAATTTTTTGCTCGCTCTAGATTGAAGTTGGACTTAAGACTTTCGTTAAAAGACGTTAAAGTCAATACCACATTACGATAAAGTATTGAAGTAATTTGTTGTGCGTATGTTTAGACAGCCGAAAGCTAATCAGCCTCATCCGGCTTCTGGTGTCTCAGCTGTAAATGGCAAATTTAGCCAGCGGAGTACCACTGCTAGCCTGGGGGTCTTTGACATGCATCAAGTAATAGTGATGCACGACCACACGCCTCTACGATGCTCATCCAGATCGAAACGTCCAGGTGTTGGGATTGAACGGGGGATTCCTGGGCTCTGCAGCGCAGGCTTTCTTTCCACACGCTCCGTGCTACGGTGCATTAACACACCAGGCCACCGATCCCCTGTATTTAAGAGCAAGTTCATGCAGCTTCAGGGGTACCTCTTGCTCTTAAGCGTCGCACTGAAAACCACAAAAATTCGCGCTGATATACTTGGTATGGCTCGATTCACAATTCAAATTGTAAAAGTTGTGAATCGTTTTTTTTTTTTGCTAAGAATTTGTTTGAAATTTTAGCAATTTTTTATAAGATTGTAGAAGCAGGCAAACAGCAAGAGCATTCCGATGTGAAGGCTGCTTGAGTGTTGGAGCTGTTATTTTTATGTTCTTTTCATGCGAAAAATTTCCCGTGTTTTTCTTTTTCAGCCAAGCCCTTTGCTGACAATATATACACGTACAAAAATTGATCTCCGAAAAAGGACGAGCAGCCCCAAGCAACTACACATCCCTGGTGATACTGTCGATCGACACCCTGAATTCAGGCTCTGCCTCGACACTATTATTATTTTTATTTTTTTGTATCAGACGCACGATAAAAGAATTCAACTAGTTTTCCCGAGACTTGCAAAAGCGATCTCGCTTTCCTCAAATGAACAGCTTTCGTCGTCAGCAGTGCTCTGGTGCTCTGTCAATAGTATGGGTAGAGCTACTAGGGTCCTAGTCACCCATGTCCCCGAGTCTCTCACGCCTAGCCCACCTCCCTACCGCACATATAACCGCAGGGCATCCTCCCTCCTCAGCTGCGGTCTCCCGGTTCATCCCCTTCTCTGCGCGCGAACGCGGGACGCTCCTTTCCCCCACCAAGAAGAGGCCAAAGCGCTGGGAAGGAGTCGCCAGGGATTCGGACTCCACCACCGTGGCTGTTGCCCCCTTTTGCGCCTGCTCCCCACATTTTCCTTCCTCTTTCCCGCCATGAATAATGCACGGAAACGCACCTTCCGCTTCCTGCCCTTTCTTTTTTCGCGCACTCCCCCTACGTCTTTGATCCGCTGTTCCTCCCTTTCTGGTTTCCAGCAAGGAAAGCGAGTATTAAAGAAAAAAAATAAAAGATTAATGAATTTTCTGAAGTGAATTACTTCGCGGCACCTTTTTGGTTCCTCGGTGTTCTGTATTTTTGCTTCACGTCTCGTCGGTGTGCCTTTTCTCCCAGAACAGACTGCGTGAAGTGAACAACAAAAAATAATGGCGAGGAGGAAAAACGACGCCGATCTTAGTCCCTCGTTTTCTCCCTGTTGCACATAAAGCTCCAGGTTTTGTTTCCTATAACTTTGTTCACAATTTTTATTTGAGCCCAAGACGTTTCTATCCGTGTTTGCACTTGTTCCGATAATGAACAACATAATATTTAGTCCATTCTTTCTATAATTATATTGTGCTTTAGAGCAAGAAAAAGCGAGAAGATCCACTTAAAGAAAACGTAGCGGCATTGTACGGAGCCCTCAAGACGCCGACATGAAGATCGCTCATTGAACACGTGACACCATGCTGGACTGCTGTCGGAGGCATGCGTAACATCAGTCCGAATAGAGCGGGGTGTTAGTAAACGAGAGGGCAATATGTAGTTTTCGCTAAATGGCGATGGCATTCGAACCCCGCGAGGTGTTTGAGCGGTGAAAGTTAAACGCAGCTTCTTCTCTGTAGATCCGATACGATGCCGCGGGATGTCTTTCCTTCGCCGCGGACGACAGCGTCGTCTAAAATGTCGGACGGAGTTCAAAATGTTGTCCATCCTCTACACGAATGTTGACTTCTGAACATGTTTTATATGGAGTGTGATGAAGGCGCGAACGAAGCTTTGAAACGCGCGGCGTGATGATTCTCTAGCGGCTTATTGTGTCAATAATATTGTGCGATTCTATGAGCCGATAAGAAGGCCGAGCAACGAAGCACGAAACAAGAATTGCGAAGGTTCATAACCCACACCCTCCCTTTTTTTAGGCTGTCAGTGACTTTAGAGGCTCCATAGGTGGTCGGTGACGCTGCCCGACTGCTGTGCAGCTATAGAAAGTTTTAGAATGGCACAAACACACTTGCGTCAACACTGCGTACGACGCACGCAAGCTCAGCGGAACGCTGCGGAGCGCACCAAACCAGAACTTTTAGTAGAGCGGAACATAAACGCTTATGCAGTCAGTTTCGGCGCCATCTATATGTGCCCATGCATCGAGCAATCTTAGGCTTGTATTCTGACAAGCCAATCTGAGTCTCGCGCTGTCCCGCGCTCGGCGAGAGCAACGAGACGGGAACGCAGAGGACCACTCCGTGCTCAAGCTAAAGTTTATAGCGAGCGTACGTACGTAAAGCTTGCGGCATTGCGTACGTACTGAGCACGCGCAGTGTGGAGCACGCCACCCTAACACAAAGGCACAGTGCTTGCGTTCGCACCTATGAGCAATAGAGAGTTTTTAGTATTCCGTATAAGAGAAAACGCCAGCGCTGTGAGTTAACATTAGCGTTGCGTGCTCCATGCAGCGCATGGGCACCGTTGCCATGAACCAATCTAGGACCGCAGTTTTGGCTCCACGCACGCTCAGTGTGGAACACGCAACGCTAACCCAAACGCATTACACTTGCGTTTGCTCTTATTCGCAATACTAAAATTCACTTATACCAAAACTCACTTATACCACGCAAGCCGATGCAAGGATATACCGGGAAGGGAGACTTCTATAATTAGTTTTAATACATAATATATTTTTTACCAGCCCAACTTCATTAAAAAAAAACTGCGCGAACGATTACGCGATATGATGTGAATAGACATTGCAAACTAGTGCGACACACCGATGATACTGCGTCGTGATTGACCGAAAATTCCGGTGATGTAGCGTCGCGCGGTGTCTCGCGTAAACCATGGCCACCGAGATTTTTCTCGCGCTGGCTGCGCTCCTCAGGGCATTGCATTCGCGCTGTATACGAATTGTTACTTCGGGGCGCTTGGTGGCGCTCGCAACCAAACAAAACAGCACAAAGAAATAGCCGCAAATTATCATCATCACGATTATCGTCGGTCTACGGAACTTAGGAGCCGCACAAAATGTGCTCCCCGCCCCTCACCGCAACACACTGACCTCTGCCGAAATTTGAAGGTTCATCTTTTGAAGCGCGAAAGGTGTAGAACAAATGCCCACGATGTTATTTTTAAACAAACTGCGCGTCTAATAATTTCAGTAAAAAGATAAAAGTGACTCCATCAAAATCAGGAAGGCGAGTCAAAATATAAATTGGTTCTAAATAAGGATAGTGATTGTGATTTATTTCGGCTAAGGAGAGCCGCGGCACCGCAGAAAGGCAAGTCACCGGCCGTAAAGGCCCATGGTGCCACGTCCAACGATGATGAGATGGTATTGCACAGATGAGTTGTTAAAATAAATGGTGACGATGGTTTAAGTGGAACTTGTGGACGAGGGTGAGGGGTTGATGTTTCGGTTGAAGAGGGTGAAAAGTTAGGATCACAGCGGTCTTCGCGACGGCGGTCTCCGTGCCTCCATGGGTTGCTGACTTCTAGCAGGCCGGTCTCCAGCGCCCGGCGAGTGCTCCCTGCGTGCCCGGCTTGCAGACGAGCCGCCCGAATTTTCGGGGACGCAGCACCCCCATGGTGGGGATCCAGGGTTTAACGGCGGTGTTTTCCGGGCGGTGGCCTTCGCAAATGCGGGCTCTGGGGTCTCCCAGCTTGCTGATGAGCTTCTAACTGAGCAGAGTGACTACCCTGTTGATCGAGGACATGATGTGTGCCACTGGTTTGACTGGCTGTCTGACGATGGGAAACACACGTCTTACGCCTAGCTGGCTTTCTCTTCTTCCAATGTGGCATTCTGAGGCATTATTCAGCGAAACAGCGCAAAGAGCAGATTAGCGAATAAAATTTACGAATCAACAGATATCGACTTACCTTTCTCTATTCTGAGTATGAGACCACTGAAGATTCAAGCTTCAGGCCGCGGGCGCACACATGAGTGCGTGATTTGAGGCAATTCTGTTTCCGTTTCTGGTTTGGTTCGAAGAGCCGCATGGGGAGATGTGGAGAACCGACTCGGCTCGCTTTTTCTGCTGTGAAGCCATGCGTTTAAACAGGCCGACGCAGGGCGCGCGAAAAACCTCGGAGGTCATGTGCAAACCATAAACGACCACGCGCTGCGCAAATCGCTGGTTCGCACCACGGGGTTCTTTCTTCTGCTCGGTAACGTTCTCTTCTACGTGCCACTTCACGTTCACGCCCAGCATGATCTCGACGTCGAATGCGTTTCATCCTAACACCCAGGGTGAGACCATGTAAACCGTTTCTGTAGGCGCCGATGCATCGGTGCTACAAAAACGGTTTGCTGAAGTTTATACTTCTAGGGACTTCTAGCAAACCGTTACTGTGTTCCGCGCATCGCACTACTGGAGCCTTTGAAGCATGCTTTTAAGCTCGCTCCCATGTGAGATACCATGACTGGAGATGTAAAATTTCATGAAACTTTGAGGGGCATAAAAAAAAGAAGTTATTTCATGTTTTTTTTTTAGAAAAATACGAAAAATTGAAAAAAAGATGATTGTGGATAGAGCTATGAAAAACCCGATAATTTATTTCAATAACACTGAAAAAAAAAATTGTTACATTGCTGCATTATAAAGTCCCAGGCTCCACCAGAGCTTCCGGATTCTAAATCTAAGTACGATTTCATGTCAAGGCATTGATTTCACATCAAATCGTCAAGACTGACATTTATATCAATCCGTGTCCAATGATTCCGATTCATCTACGTTTGACGCGTCAATGCTTCGCTGTGCAGCGGACGAAGCCATCCGGACGTTCAGGTTGGAATGAACGTACACAAGTTTTTGCACGCCATCCCCTGCGAGCCTGTTGCGTAGCTAGATGTGCACATTTCCAAACTCGGACCAGTTTCTTTCACATGGCGGAGAAGAAGGGGGAATCTGCAGTACGCGAGAGGCGAGGGGACTCAAGGGTTGGTTGAAGCAAGAGTCCTTGTCCCCACGTGGATGAATGCGGGTGATTCGCAGACTCCCAAACTCCTTCCTTTGACCAAATTCCCTTGCGGGTTCGGTATTCTGCGACGTTAGACAGAAGTTTCCCGACATCCCACGGGACGTGGACGTCGCCGCTGCCGGCGCGCGGGACAAGTTTAACAATTCGCGAGCTCTCTTTTTTTTTAAATTTTATCCTAAATAAAAAATAAATAAAAAATAAATGTTTTTTTTTTAATTTTTAATGTTTTTTTCAATTGTTTACATCTCTAACCATGACCGCGGGGCGCAGGCTCAAGAGCATGCTTAAAATGCTCCGGAAGTGCGGTGCGCGGAACATGGTAACGGTTTGCTAAAATTTTCTAATGTTAGTATGGCTACTCCAGCCCTGAACTGTTCTAGGTAAAAGAGGAATACCTATATAAAGCTGTTAATACATGTACTCGGTGCTACATCATTCTCCGAGAACTTTGCGAGATTTGCACTGATTGTTCAAATGAGAGGCACTGGAATGCGACTACTTCGAAGAAATCACGTTCCAGTAAGAAAAAAATCCTATAAGTTCTGTAAGGGGTGGCAGAGTGATACTCGTTATTAGGAGGCAAGGGTTTTTAACTAAGGTTTCTTGATAATCTTCTTATCGGTGAATATAAACATAAGGTTACAATTAAAAGCTTGCAGAACGTCACCTTCAACCACTGAATCAGTAAATTTGGACAAATCTTGAAGCGTGGCGGAAGCGCAGTGTGCACTAAATTTACTACTCGTGCAAAGGATCGCAGGCCTGTGAACGTTCGAAAACACGCCCGCGCTGTTCTTTTTGTTTGTTATCAATCACGTTTATGTACCGCCGGCCTTGCGCCTGTTGCTCGAGTTGTAACTTTAGCGCACCATGGCACTCTCCATTCGCCCTTGACATTTCTAAAACATAATTTCGGTTGACGCGGACCAATTTTCTAATTAGAACACAAAGGTTGTTTTTCACCAATAAAAAGCTAATTAACAAATCCCGGGTGATAATTTGACTTATCGTAACAATTAACGCAATATATTTTGTCTTCCTGGCCGTAAATCCCTCCGGCACAGACACCATTAGTGTATCTTTCACGGTTCAAATAAAAGAAAACTGCAATGCCTAAAAAAACGTTTTTTTGTAATTCATATTTTTTCATTCTTTTTTTGACGTTTGGAGCGAAGAATGTAATAGGTATTGGGTTTCTACCTCTTTTAACATATTTCAAGTATAGACACTGAATAATGCATGTTCTGTGTTTTCAGCTAAAGCTGGAAACCGCTATCGCTGCGACATTCTGAAACTTGATTTTTTTTAACTAAAGAAGACACAAGCACTTTTTTTCTTGTCTAGTTGTTCTCCTGATACTGTGGCACTGTATAGTTTCTCATATATTAAGCTCACCTTTAAAAAAAACGCGCTAATTTTGCGGGAAATTACAATCCACAGCATGGTGTGGCTGAGTCATCTTCTGCTTTTCTCGCCTCAGCACCTTCATTATCGGCGATGCGGAAATGTAACACAACGCGATTATCACCGCAATAGAAATAATAATATTTTTAAAAAATGCACGCAGCGCAAGCGCTTCTTTTTTCGTCTTCTTGAGAGTAAAAATAAACTTTTCTTCTTGGAAGAAAACTCTACGAATCAGAAAAATCATGTTTGATAACCCAATAACGAGACGTCATTTTATTTCCGACGCCGGGTAATATTGCATAAAGACGGAAAAAGATGAGAAAGGAGGTTGAAGTAGAAGAAAAGAAAAATGACTCGTTTTCTAAAGCTCACAGAATCAACTTGATTATCTTTCAACCATTGCTATGCGTCCATAAATGAAACATTATTTTGTCGTAGCATATTTTCTTGATAGAAAATTGCGATAGAAGGGATACACCGAAATAGTAAATGTATCAAAGTTGCCACGACAACATTTTGAAAGAGTATCAAATCGTGATCGTCAGACATGTTGAGGCATTGTGGAATCAAATTTTGCTCAAAATTCGAGCAAAGATTAAAAGTACGCGGGATCACGTTTCGGAAAAGCGTATCCACCTACGACTATTCTTTCTAACTCATAGGATGTTACACACAGAAGAAAAAACCAACAAAAATTCAGTCCAGAATATCTTGGTGCATAATTTTAGGTCAGCCAAGGAAAATGCTTCCTTCTTATATAATTGTTAATACTACTTACTTCCTACACCAATACATAAACTTGACGTCTTCAGAAAAACAAGACAAAAAGAATACACGAAATATATAAATAAATATCTTTATGAATTTTTTTTTTATAAGGCAGGATTGGGAGGACGCACGTATATCGCAGCAGATGTCGTCCCCAGAGAACCCCGATTCAAAACTCGAGGCTTCCCGAATATACGCGCTGCTTTGATAAGCACACGTCGTATTCCGCAATAAGATAGAAAGTTCTATAAATATGAATATGATCTGAACCGCGACCAAAATTGAACCGTCCTTTTCATATCACCCCACGGATAGGACTCAGCCACAGTTGACGTGTCGTAAACAGATATGAAGATGATTCTTGTTCTTATTTTAGTTTCTTGTTGTTTTGACAGCTGCGATTTTTTCTTTAGACCATTACCAGCTGTTCTTGCATCTGACAGCCAGTCAACCTCCCTTTCATTATATTTGTGGAGAATATTGTATTACCTATAAAGAAAAGAACTCAGAGTTCAGGCTATAAAACTTATGAAAAAAAAAAAGAACTTTCACTTTCATTATTTTTTTTATTGTACAACGTGTTATTCGTACAACCACGGTCCGTTGCCAGAGGCAAAACTTAGTTTCCGGCTACGTCATTATTGTTCTTATACCTTATGCCGAAGGGCGAAGGTTGCAGGGCTCGCGAGAAGACACTCGAAACTGTACTCCCTCGTCCATCCAGGTAATCGATCAGTGCGCATAGTTCAGGACCGCCTCGCTGAAGAGCCGCCATTTTGTTGACGGTAACCACCGAGAAAACAATCGTCGTCATCGTCGTCGGTGCTGGCGGGGACGGAATCGACCGGGGCCCTTGACAGACAGTCGGCGCCGCTCTGCATGCGGCCAGACTGGTAAACCACAGACATATCGAATTCCTGCAGCCACAACTCCACCGTGCGACACGACCTGATGGGCCCTTCAGGTTGGCGAGCCAACGGAGTGAGTGGTGGTCGGTGACCACTCGAAACAGGCTCTTGTACAAGTACGGGTGGAACTTGGTGGCTGCCTAGACGACAGCTAGACGCTCGTTCTTAGTCGTTGAGTAATTGCTTTCTGCCCTTGACGGCGTCGGACTGGCGTAGGCGATCACTCGTTCCGTACCCTCCTGTCGCCAAACCAGCACCGCTAAAAGTCCGGTATTGCTGGCGTCCCTGTAGATTTCTGTCTCAGCGGATTGGTCGAATAGGACGAGTATTGCTTCATCATTAGATAAAAGAGGACAAGTTTACGCTATTTTTATTGACCATTCAGAAGGCGTTCGATAAAGTCTCCAACCCCAAGCTTCTTTTAAAGTTAAAAGTCATTCTTAGAAACTCCCTTCTGCTTGACTGGATTTCAGATTTTTTGAATTGCAGGGCCGGTTTGCTCACCTTGCGGCCGCGGCTGCGGCTGCGGCCAAGAGGGATTTTTATGTCACGTGACCAGCTCCATGGGGACAAGGAAGTACCTAGCGTCCTTGCCCTAATGGCAGAGAAGTCCGTGCCGCTTCGAGTACAAAAGTCTAATTTCGCTCGCAGAAACTGACTGCAGAGGCTTTCAACTGAAGTCCAATTAACCGCCCCATCATACTTTAGGAGCGGCAGGTAAAGTTACGGCCAGGGAAGGTAAATATAAGCCAAAATAAAGAAAAACTCACGCAAAACGAAAGCTGTGGTTGTGTATTTATATATCTGTGCCAGCGCCGGTCCGAACAGCGTCTGCAGCAGTCGAGCGGTTTGAGCGCCGGGACTTGCCGTCGCGGCGTGAAAGTTCAGGGTTCAAATCTCGGCGGAAACTTTTTTTTTTATTCTGCGAGTGTGTTTTGTTTTTTAAGTGTGATCGTTTTTTACTAATCATCCACTAGGACTACTGCGCCTTACACGATTTTTACTGTTTGCCCCACTTGTTCGGCTGACAAACCGGGAAAAAAAAGGTTACGGTAAGCCAAGTTAACGCGCTTCTACAATCGTTTCATAATGTTCATTAAAAGGAAACCAAGATCAAGCCAAGTTAACGCGCAAATACGAACGTTTCATAATGTTCATTAAAAGGACACCAAGATTACAGCATCGTTATGACTTTCACACAAACGGGGCCGAAACAAGCATCCTTTCCCAGCAACTACTATTTTATGTGTTTTTAAATATACAACGCTCTTGCTACGACTCTTTTCAATAACAGGAGGCGCCTATTTAGTACTAATACACACTGCAGTCGTGTCAATTAAAAAAAAGATTCTACGAAATAAACACACACGAAAAAAATAGCAGCCGTGGATGCATTGATTGAGCGAAATCCTACAGGCAAGGCAACAAGTCAAACGTCTGAGAAAGTCGTAAAACCGAAATAAAAGATATTATACTTTTACTTGCATGGAATGTGATAAAAGTTATATTTTTACTCTTTACATCTCGCTGTGGCAATCGTTTTGCAATATTAACACATTACGTGTTGAATTTTAGTATGGATAGCAGACGATCACAACCGAATGCAAAAATGAGTCAGGCGTCGACATCGCAAACCATCTCTCGAACGCAAACACCTAAAATGACTTTGGATCAACAAATGGAATTAATTAGAGCAATTGGAGAACGAAAACAACAAATTCTAGAGAAATTCAGCAGCACAGTTACCTGGCGAACGAAGAGACAGGCATGGGAAGATATTGTCAACGACATAAGCTTTCCGCGGAGTGCACGGCAGCCGCAGGAGGCATGGCGGAAGTTGGTAAAGAAAGCCAGAGACATGTATGCGCTCTTCCGAGGTCAAGAACAACGAACTGGTGAGTCAGAAGTACCCGCCCAATAATTTTATAAAGCTCATACGGCCTTGTGTACATTCTTAGTGAGAATGCAGTCAAATACAAGCAGAAAAAAAAGAGAGTTTCTGGCGCGATTTGAACCCGGGACTTTCACGCCGCGACGCCAAGTGCCGGCACTCTAACCTCTCGACCACAAGAGGAGGCGCGAGCCGCCGGCGCTGGCGAAGGTATATAAATATACTGCCACCGCTTTTATCTCGCGTGGTTTTTTCTTTATTTTGCCTCATATTTACCCTCCCTGGCCGTAACTTTACCTGCCGCTTCTCCAGTATAAAGGGGCGGTCAATTGGACTCCAGTTGAAAGTCCCTGCAGACAGTTTCTGCGAGCGAAATTAGGCTTTTGTGCTTGAAGCGATACGGATTTCTCCGCCATTAGGCCGGGACGCTAGGTACTTCGTTGTCCCCATGAAGATGGTCACGTGACATAAAAATCCCTCTTGGCCGCAGCCGCAGCCGCGGCCGCAAGGTGAGCAAACCGGCCCAGGTCGCAGTTTGTTTCATTTGCGAATGCCTTCTCTTCGGAATCTTTGGTTAGCTCAGGTGTACCTCAGGGTTCGGTGTTGGGGCCTCTTTTATTTATTTTATATATAAATGATTTCGTAGAAAACAATCCGGTTAAAATTCGTCTTTATGCAGATGACTGCATTCTGTATAATGACATTTCGTCTCCTATTGATCAACTGTTACTTAACGAATCTTTTACCCGTTTTTTTAATTGGAGCAAGAAATGACAAATGGATATTAACTTTGATAAGACTGTGTTTATGAGATTTACGAATAAGAGATCCCCTTTGGTTTTTAGCTATGGAATTGATGATGTCATTTTAAATGATGTTACAGAGTTCAAATATTTAGGTGTTTCCTTCACGTCCAACCTCAAATGGGACAAGCACGTCGACTTTATTTGTTCTCGCGCCCTTAAAAAATCAGGTTATGTTAAACGTACCCTTAAATACTCTACTAAAGAAGTTAAACTCTGTGCTTATAAGACCCTTGTTAGGCCCATCTTGGACTATGGATCTGTTGTTTGGGATCCTTATTTTAAGAAAGACATTAATCTCATTGTATCTATCCAGGCCAAGGCTGTAAGGTTTATTTTCAATAGGTATGACCGAAATTTTTCGCCCTCCTCGGCTGTTTCATCTCTGGGGCTGGAGCCTTTGTCTAGAAGGCGAACAGTCGATAGAATTAAAATGTTGCACAGAATTGTTAATGAGGACTGTGGAATAGAGCGAAGTAAATATATTTCATTCTCTACTAGTTCACGCACCAGACGATCTCATTCACTAAATATTGTTCCTTTTCAGTGTCATACTAACTGCTTTAAATATTCGTTTTTTCCACATAGTATTGAAATTTGGAATAATCTTGATGGGAAAATACGTACTCTTCCCTATGGTGATTTTATTAGCGCGGTTCTGCCCATTCTTTTCAGTGACGCATGACGTCAATCGTTTTCATTTTTGTTATGTTCAAGGGCATGTTGTATTGTTTTGTTCGAATGTTAATTTGTTTCTGTATTTCCCACTCCTGCAATGACCTCACAGAGGTCGCAGTATGTGTAAATGAAATAAATGAAATGAGGATTGGTGGCGACTGAAGCCTCCGCTTGAGTTCGTTCAATACCTGCTCCCGGTCCTCACCCCATTTTAACTTTACGGCGATCCTTCGCGAAATCCGTGAAAGCCGCTAAAAGTTTTGCAAAATCTTGCATGAAGAGTCCATAGTAGGCACACGACCAAAGAAATTTTCGGACGGATTTCTTGTCTGATTAAATGGGAAATTCGGCAACGTTGGCCGTCCTTGCAGGGTCAGGCCTGACATCTTCGTTGCTCACGACGTGACCGATAAATAGGGTTCGGATTTTTCGGTTTAAACCGATAAAAACCGGTAAAGGTACGCCGAATTAATTTTCGGAAATTCGGTTTTAACCGAAAAAGTCAGTTTTTAGGTTTGGAATTTTCAATTTAAACCGATAAAAACCGATAAAAGTACGCCGAATCCATTTTCTAAAATTCAGTTTTAACCGGAAAAGGTCACTTTGTCCTTCCAGCCGTACCGCAGAGCCGGGCCGAGAAAGTGCAACGACAGTGTCTATCGAAACGTGTCCGAATGTATGGGATACACGGGTGCCATCACGACGTTTTGGTTTAATGTGCGCATTATTGATCGGAACGTGAAGTCCGAAATGCCCCATGACCTCGCCATGTACGAGAGTATTTTCAAACTTGTTCTAAGGAAGACTGACTTGATACCAGCTCTGCATGTTGTGTTGTGCTTCAAAACGTCACGCCGTGTCTCTTTTGGCGGTCACAATTGGTTCATTGGCCGATTTTGGCTCAGGCAGCGCTTCATTTCCTCAGCCTGCAAGCGTTGAAAGGGCATTCTCGAAGCTAAGTGTCATATTAACAGGAAAGAAAAAGTGCGGATCAAAGAGGAGAACCTGGGAAAGTGCATGTGTGCGTGTACTATTATAACATCACGAAATCCTGATATACAGAAGGTGAAGTTCCCTGATTTTGGGCATAGGCTTCATATCTGACTTGCTTGTACTTCTGTGTTTGTTTCTTGTTTCTTTTACTGTTGCACACATTCGACAAATAAAGTGTCCATTTCTTTTTCAATGGATCTGTGCTGTAATTCTTTGAGAGATCAAAAATATCAGAGCTACAAGGATAATCTGATCCGATGACCGAAAAAAGTACGCCGAATTTTAAACAAATAGAAACCGAAAAACGCGGAACCCTACCGATAAACAACAGTTCGCCGTAGGCGAACCGAAATTTCGCCGGTTTAAGTGTCAGTCCTGCGGTCTTGATCGCTTGTAAAACTGCCCGAAGTCGTTTCAGGTGTTCGTCGCAGTCACTTGAAAACACCACAACGTCGTCGAGGTAGGCTACGCATCTCTGCCTTTTTAAAACTGCTAGCGCCGTGTCCATCACACGCTAAAAAGTCGCTGGTGCTGTGCAAAGTCCGAAAGGCATCACTTTGAACTCATAAAGTTCATCGTGGGTGACGAATGGTGTCTTCTCGCGGTCCCGGTCATTGTCTTATGTTACCCTGACGCCGTCAGGGTCAGCCATGGGGGCAACACGGTGTCATGTTTGTTAAAACTTCTGCCTGTATTCCGAAAATTTGCGTAACAAGATCCGCATAATTCATTTGAATTTGGGCAAGCCCAGCATGCGCGGAAACCTTCAATGGACTTCTTCTTGGCGCGGCGTCATCCGTTTCACGACTTTACTAGACAAAGTGCCACCGCGCATCAGCATGTCATCCACGCAGTCCCTTATTGCTCGCCTTACCGAGGCCGCTATCCGAGTCACAAAGGAGGACCGAACGCCTCGCAGGAAATTGGGCGTAGCTGCAGAAGCCTCGTTCCTATGGGCGGCGTGCGCCAGAAGGCGGTGTCGGCGTCGTCGTCTGCTCTGCGGAGGCATAAAAGGGGCTCGCGAGAGTTTCGTCCGGCCCATTTGTCCCACTGGAATCAAATTTCAGACTCGCTCTTTGCTAATGTATTCCGCCTAGGCCCTCTGTCCCTTCTCCTACCGTGACTCGGGAGCTGCGCCCCTTTTACACCACAGGCTTCCGAGATGAACTTCGTCCGAAAATAGTTTTAACAGGTTGTTTCGATAATTTCGAAAATGATACCCTATACACCGTGGACGCCTTTTCTCATGCACCATATTGTTATTGGGTATCATTATCTAGGGTAAGAAAAGGGTCTACTAAAACTCCCTACTTATGTACGCGCCGTTGGGGCGTTTTGTTGGGCATTATCCTTCGTCGTTCTTGCTAGGTTTCCTAACCTAAAAGAGGCGTGATTTTGACCATCAAGGCTTAATTTAAAAATGTTTAAGTCACATTTACACAATCAATAATATTGTGCTTGTTATGTTCTCTGTGTCAAGTCAGAAAAGCTTACGTATGTCTATTTATTGCGAACTGTTTGCGTTATCTCTTGTTGAGGAAGCAACTTGTGGCGACCAATGTTTTGGATGAAAATTAATTTAAAATCAATATGTGGTTCCAGTTTTGTGTCTACCGTGACCCACCAAGCAAGGACAGAGGCTCCGCATCTTTTTATCCTGACAACTGCCTTCTGTTCTCTTTTTTTTATCCTTCCTTATTTTTTTATTATGAAATATCGCCCCCAGATAAAAGTGAGGTGTAACAAAATCTAAATCATGCAATTGTCAAAAAAACAGTATGCTTAAAATATCAAGTTAATTGCAGAAGAGCTTAGGAAACAAGTCATTAGTCTGTCATTTCAGTGGCTACGCGGGTACACTGGAGTGCCTTGCAACGAGGGGCACGCGGGGCTGCCGCGGAGGCAACCAGCAGCTCCAGACCTTAACGAGCCTTAGCTCTCTGGCAGAATGGAGCAGAATTACCTCAAATGACCCCGAAAAACAAGCTAAAATCACCACGAAAAAAAACAATCTAAAGGGCCTCCTAATGACAGAAGAAGGAATACTGAAGGAAGGATATAAAGGGGAGAGAGTTTATGATGAAGGAGAATGATAACCTGGACAGACGTCACACCGGCCAGGAAAGCAGCCGTTGGCAGGAAGAGAGCAGCACAGGAGGACATTGATGATGTGTGCAATGCGTGTACCACTGCACTATTTTTGATGACGACACACATCCGCTGAAATTGCAAGAACCTAAAGGACTTCAAACAAGACGCGTAATACTTTCCATTAAACTCGATGAGAGCGACATAACTGGAAGACTGGGCCACCCCCAAGAGAAGTACACAGTAGAGAAAGTATACCCTGAATTCCCCGATACGTTATATCAAGAATCGCAGGGTTCGTCATTCTATAGAAAGGAACCCATAAGCATAACTCTCACTCCCCCTTCACTCGCCAAAAGCTTAATCCCTACCGACTCAAGAACTTTTTAATTAGATAGATACTTATTTTCAATCAATCAATCAGTCAAGCAATCAATCTGTTGTTCACACTGTCCGCCTCCGTGGCGATGAGGGTCTGTTTCGGACCCCGGAGCGCAAAGTCGAGGTTCGATCCCTGGGCGGTCTCATCCCCTCTTGGGGTGCTGCTCACAGCCGTAATTGCTTTGCGACGTAAATCTACAATATTTCCTCTCGTATTCACGCTGGTTTACCATGTGTGTCACACATAATGCATATTTAAATTCGTAACGCAAATTAAATAAAAATATCGGCATTTTTGTACTTTGTTTAATATTACCTTCAATTAAGGTCCAAAGATATGAGCCCGATGCACTCATCCGCGCCAATAGCGGAACAAATAAGTACTGATCGCAGAGCAATAAAATTAAAAAAAAATAAGAATGTAAGCAGCACTTTTCTTGCTGTTGAGCGCTGTCGAATGGCATGGGACAAAACTATTTGAAAACAAGGGGCACTGCGGGAGACTTTTCATGTCGCCAGTTACCTTATTTTGTTTATTCGGTGTCGAAAAGATTTGGCATAGGCCTGCGTCACAAAACTTCGATTTCGATTGAACACACGTCCTCTTTCCGCGGTATACGAAATATACCAGAAACGTTTCTAGCCGGTGGAGTGTCCTCGTTCGATGCACTGAATTGGGCGACAAAGATTGGTAATCGTCATTACTCCGTCTGAACAAAAAAATAATAATAATAACAGCGTTGTTGACGTGTTTGCACGAAAGAGCTTCGTGTAGTGTTCGAATGA
>JAZHYW010008471.1:0-57969 GCA_037355805.1 Ixodes ricinus | reverse complement strand
TTTAATGGAAAATAAGCAAAGACGACGAGCGCCTTGGCGATGCACTTTTGGCTCTATTTTATTGGCTCGCACGGTTGTAGCGTTTGCTGCGGTTAGACTTAAAGGGACACTGACAGGGTGTTTATGCTCGCCGATGTTTTTAGTTGTAGTACATGACATATGAGAGCCCCTACTACCCAGAACGCAATTTGCGACTCGAAATTCGGTTTCTTTCCGCCCGAAAACCGCCGATCAAGAACTGGCCAATTTGAGTCTCGCTCAATCTCTTTTCCGTGGTCACGAGCCGTTTTCTAAGGTATCGATGCGACCACCAAATTTAATGAAAGTCGTTGGTCACTGAAGGCACCACACTCAATATCAAAAATAGAAAAAATTATGAAACCCATTTTTTGTAACTTCTGAAAAGCTGCAAATACGTTGATTGAAAAAAGTTCCACAGAGAACCGGAAGCATTCTGTGCGTGCGTCGTTTTGCGTATCGTGGGACTCGCGGGGACGGCGATGGCAGCGAACGACGGGCGTGGGACCTCTACTTCAGGACTGTCGTTCGCGGTACTGGCGAATTCCGTCTGCCTTTAAGAGAGAAATTTGGGACTGATGAAAAGAATTTGTATTCATCCCGTACGGCATGCCCGACCACTCAAGCCGATTTGCACGAAGACGTCGCCGAGCCGTCGCTCCCTTCTCGTGGCTGAAGACATTGCTCGCGCAAACTTCAAGCACGACGTGTCTACTTCGAGTTGAACATGCACGCGTACGATTTCTTTAGTAGGTGCGAATGTCGCCAATGCGAGGTGCTTCCCAACTTCAACCCGGGAGTGCTTTTGCTGGAGGAAAATCGGCAGCAAACTTTCCAACATACAGTTTACCGGCTGAATTATTACTAAGAAAAGAGATCCCCCAGGTAATGAGATCCCCCTGTAGCTCAGTGGGAAAGACGTCCGCTTCACACGCGGCCGAACCGGGTTCGATCCTCAGTAATGGCGTTTTTTTTAAATACATTTTTCGATGTTTACATTTCTTGTTTTTACAAATTATCGCTGAAGAAACAAACAAAAAATAACAAACAAATATTGTGGACGAAACGTCACTGAATTAAATTGGATGGGATTTCATTTTTGACACCTGCGAACTCAATGTAATCACTTTCCACAAAATGCAACGAGAATATAGATCAGGTAGCGTCCGCTTTCCGAGGCGCCCGTAAATGTTCTACAGGAATTGCAGCCAGCCATTGGTCCCGATCGCGTTCATCTTTCGGAAACTCTGTCGCACAGTGCCACTTTTTTCGGACGCAGCACATGTGAGCCAGCTCTTCACGCAACAACTTGGGTGTATTCTTTTCGGAGCCGATCACGAAAATTCACCACGGGCACTCGCTACTCATCTCCAACTACAAAACAACTCATGTACAAACAACTCATCTTGGAGTACAAACAGCGAGTGGAACAAACATAACTGCAAAATAATCACACGGCAAACATTACCGCTACGCTGCATGTCGTCTGCTACCAAGAGGAGAAAAAAGAGAAAAAAGCGCACGGTCGAGTGTAGCCACGTGACTTCCACCATCTCTCTCCTCTCCACTCCTCCGACCTCCGTGCGCAGTTTCGATTTCGGTTTCGAGCAGTTGCGTCTTTTGCTTTATTAAAAAAAAATACGCTACCTGTTGCAAAATATTATTTGGGTAATCCTCCGACACCATAATATAGCGCCTGGCAAAAAATGAAAAAAAACTTTTTTGGGGTGTCAGTGTTTAAAGGGGCGATGCAACAATTTTTGTACTTTGCGCAAATACCGCTTAGAACGGATCCCTGACGTAAATGACCTATGAAACACGCGTTCGTTTTTCACCCCACGCAAGAGAAGTCTCAGTAAAAATTAAAGAAAAACGAGCAGCGTCCACCCCCTCAACTCGCAGACAGAACAAGCGGCCACGTGATCTGGAGCCGATTATATGCCGCCAATGTTAATCATAGCCACGCGCTGGGGTTGGCAAAGCACAGGACACGCGCTGAGTTCCAGACATTGTTATGGCTCGGCTATTGTCGTCGTTGCAGCGATTGGACACGGGCCACTACCCGAATGCTTCTCGAGCTTGTAATTATCACGAGCCCAAATCGAGCGACCACGCCATGCTCGGGTCCAATCTATGAACCACATTCAAATATCGTCATATGGGTGTACTGCGGTCCCCACGTTACGTCATCAAGTTTTGCAAAGGAGAGATTGAATGAAAATGATCGATTTTGTCCTTGAAATTACACCGCAACAAAGGAGTTTCTTGGCCAGTGGCGTTGCGTGCGAGTATCCTTGAGTCCCACTAGTGCCAGTAAGCTCGTGTAAAGTGAAAAACATTCCAATTCAATATCGTTGCAACGCCCTTTAAAGTGAAACGGAGTACAGTATTGATAAAAAAATTGCGGTGGCTTAGCTCGGCTATGCCAGGATATACGTAGCGTGAGCTTATGCGCACAAATGAGACGCGCTATCAAGGGGCTCAGACTTGGCCGTACTGCGCAACTGAGGCGGACAGCTGGACACGCGGCGGCGACAGTGCGTCTGCCGTGGCTATGACGTCACTCCTCTGGAATGTGCAGACCGGCGAGGCGCCGGTGGCGCGGAGCGCGCGGCGCGCCAGCTGTGCGCCATGTGACGTCACTGCACTGCGTGCATGCGCATACCGGCGAGGAGCGCGCGGCGGCGGCGGAGCGCGCGGCGCGCCAGCTGTGCGCCGTGTGACGTCACTGCTCCTCGCGCTTGCGCAGCACGGAGCACGGCTCTTTATGCGAGCCACGCAAAACTGCTCAACCTCGGCCAGTGTAGCTCACGCTGGCAATATCTTTATGCGGGAGCAGCTTACGTTGGAGCGAGAAAACAAAATACTGTAGAACGGCAAGACTGCTAAGGTTATATACAATGAGGCGATGCCATTGTATGTTTCTTTGTTGCAAAATAAATCCGTAAAGAATGCGGAGGAAATACGCAAAAGGTTCTCACCGGGCATCAATGTCTCACACCCTCAAAAGGCGTAAAGAGCGAAATAAATGAAACTATTTTGTAAAATAAAGCCAATGACAACTCAATCGTGAACTCACATATATTACCTAGCAATCGTGTATTGAAATTCGCAGATAAAAGAAAGCGTCACGGTGTTTTTAAATGGAAGGATATATATAGCCTACGTGCTCATGGCGTGTACAATAGTTTAGAAGTGTTTGTTTAAAAATCAAAAGTTTGACGGTATTTAAAAAAAAAACTATTGGCATCAAATTATTTTTATCCTCAAATATTTTGCAGCATTCGTTGTACGGTTTAGCACCATCAACCTGGAAGACAAGGTTGTTTTCTGTCTACTAATATTTGCGTCGTAAAGGGTCATGATTGTTTAAAACACTCAATAATGTGACACTTTACTTCCCCTTTATTGATGCCTTCGAAACTTATTGATGTGTCAGATGCCGAGGGAACCTTTTTGTGTGCCTCGCAATGACCAGTAAGCCCCTTCTTTTTTACGAGGGCGATCCTGTTTCTCTCGTATTAGTAAAAAAAAAAAAAGAAAGTTGTTTTCCACAACCACAATTAGTAACAGTTCCACGGCAATGCGGCGACTCTACTTTTTACAAGGATGCCGTAGAAGGGCCGCGGCGTCGGGCGAATTTGTCGAGAGAAAATTTTGACGCTCTAATACGAGCATATTCTCATCAATAATATTTCTTTTCTACACACAGAAACAAATTACAGTAATGTGCAAAATAAAATGGCGCCACAATGCTTTCTGGGAACAATCTTGATCACAAAGTGTATACGCATCAAAATTATTTCTTTTCTATAAAAACACCTATTAAAACACAGTGTTCTTGCGAAATAAACCAGCTTAGACTCGTAGACAGAGTGTCAAAAATGCCTACGGTTTTATTCACTGCAAAAATAAACTACGCATCGCCGAACGTTCATTCTCCGCCAAAATGTAGTGTTAGTGGTTCGATCAATATGCCAAAGTTTTAGAACTAACCGTGATCTTATCTAAATGTATAGGTGTTCTATAGAATATATGGCAGGTTGTCGCCTGTTTTCTGGAATCGGTGCCATTCAGCTTAATGTATTGGAGAGCTCCGTTGGTCACCTTTCTTCTTTTGAAAATTTCCACGCAACCATAGAGTAAGATAACGGTTAGTTCTAAAAGTTTCGCGTCTTGTTGGGACCGCTAGTGCTACATTCGGGAAGAAAAGGAGCGTTCCGCAAAACGCAACTTATTTTTGCGTAAAAAAAAAGGCTTGTAATTTTTGGGGTTACCCTACACTTAAAAATTAACTGGCCGTATAGAAGCTGAGCTTTACAGATTTAAATATTGCAATATTTTATCTGTGACAGGAATATTGACACATATTTCGAGAAAATAGCGATGTAATCTAGCTACCTCACCCATTGATCGGAATCGACTCACAATTGGGAATTAGTTCTGACATGCAACTATTTTGAGATTTTAAGAATGTTTCAAGAGATGTCTTGAAAACGAACGCGATTTCGTCAACGAATCTGTTAAAAGATAGCTTATAAAACTTTTTGTTTTCTGACGTGAAAAAAACGAACGCGGCGACAAATAAAAAAGTTCTAGGTAACTCTCTAAACTGAAAAAAATAATAAAAAAACACCAAATAAGATTCATCGCCAGTACAACGACCAAATAATTACGACACAGAGCGTTGCTTCCCCTTAGGCTCTCCGATAAATTCTGCCTTCTCGATTGACTTTCCTCGCAGCAGAAGGCTCCCCACATAAACACAATAAAACAAATACGTTCGGAAAGCACGCACACGTTCCCAGATGTACTCAAAAAACCCCACACACACATACACACACGGGCAAACAAACACACACATTACATTCCAAATACGAACGGATACGGATGCACCGGCGCATCAAAAAATATAGTGCACTGCAAGTGCAACCAAAACGGAAACACCTAAATTAAAAAAAAGGAAGCAATCGAAGTCCATGCACACCTAGCTATAGAGAATCGATGGGAAAGCAAGCTACCCGGCAATCAAGCAAAACTCGGGATCGACACCATCTCGGGACGAGCAAGAAAAGTCGAGGGAGCCTCGATCGCCCATCTTCACACAGCTCGGACTAGGTGAAGGGAGAAGACTCCAGCCGGCACCGTGGCTGGCACATGACTTCCTCCCCCATTTGCTTCTTGTTTCCTCTAGCTTTCGTTGATCATTCGCACATTAAAATAAGAGAGCGCCGACTTTTGTTTTAGCTTCCCAGTGCAGACGAGATGTTCGGCTGCCCCCGAATCATCTGGGGGGCCAACAAGCGTGGCACAGCTGTTGGCTGGCGCACTCTATCGGGTGCGGGGTTTGCGCTCCTCAGCGATCCCCGAGCTGCTTAGAAACCTGAAAGCACGTCACAAAGCGAAATTATAAAGCGAATAATATGTACTTCAGCTTGCGTCTTATATACTCGCTTCACCCTTAAAGAAAACTCTCCTTCAATTCCGTTCTCGAAAAAAAAAAACACGCAGTTTTTTTAATATCATTTAAGAAGACCACACGTCAAATATTACGACCTAGTTCTGTCTAAATGTGTCTTAAACGGTCCGTAAAACTTTGCAACTCGCCAAGTTGCCGAAAACGGCCTACTCTTACGGGCGAATTGAGGCAACCCACAGCGCAGTCAAGGCTACGGCGTTGGCGTAGCCAACATTGAGCCAAACGTCATCACCATTGCCCCGTACTCTTTGTTTTTGCTTCTCTGGACTAGCGTAACGAGTGACGCCAGCAACGTTCGCGCCTGCTCAGCCAACACCTCCTTGATAAAAAAAGCCGTAATGCTGATAGAGATGTCATCATCAGCGAATGCCAACTCTGGTCACGGATTGGACACAACGATATCGTGAGCGTTCGGCTCAAACTTGACTCGAATCCGAGCGCTAACTTGCAGCCCTCGTTTCCGGATCTGTGCCCAGCGTTGGCCTTCGCTGGAAACCGCAAAAATGTCAGCACTCCGGCCTTGTCTTCCAAGCGGTGTTGCCACAGCGCGCTTCTTGGGGGGCGTCCGGCCGTACCGCCGTTTCCCGTGTCACAACAGCCGTCGTCGTCACACTCTTATCGTTTATAGAGTATTGTCTCTCGGAGGTTTGTTCACACTACGTGCGCAGATTGATGCCATAGTTGCGCAGACTGCATCGAATGACGTAGACAAAAAAAACGTGGTGAAGAGTGCGGTGCAGATCACACTTGCGCCTGGCACTGGCCCTCACAAACGCTAGCTCGCTGACCCGCCCTGAGTCCGTCCGTCGTTGCATAAAGGGTCACGTGACATCTAGTATCACGAATCAGCCATGTCTCTGGCCGCCCGAGCCCAATGTTGCTAGACGAAGTCGAAGTTTCGGTTTCGATTTCTGCTGATATTTAAAGTTAGGTATAACTAGGGTTCGGAGTTTTCGGTTTAAACCGATAAAAACCGATAAAAGTACGCCGAATTCATTTTCGGAAATTCGGTTTTAACCGAAAAAGGTCTGTTTTTATGGTTTGGCGTTTTTGATTTAAACTGATAAAAACCGATAAAAGTACGTCGAATCCATTTTCGAAAATTCCGGTTTAACCGGAAAAGGTCACTTTAACCTTCCAGTCGTACCGCACAGCCGTGGCGAAAAAGTGGAACGGCAGTGTCTATCGAAACGTGTCAGAATGTATAAGATACACGGATGCCATCACGACGTTTTGCCCCATGTCTTCGCCATGTACGAGCGTATTTTCAAACTCGTTGAAAGGAAGACTGACTTTATGCAGGCTCTGCATGTTGTGTTTTGCTTCAAAACGTCGCACCGTGTCTCTTTTGGCGGGCACAATTGGTTGTTTGGCCGATTTTGGCTCAGGCAGCGCTTCATCTCCTCAGCCTGCCAGTGTCCAGTGTTAGCGTTGAGAGGGCATTCTCGAAGCTCAGGGTCATATTAACAGGAAAGAAAGAGTGCGGATCAACGAGGAGAACCTGGGAAAGTACATGTGGGTGTACTATAATAAGATCACGGCAATCCTGATATACAGAAGGTGAAGTTCCATGTTTCTTGGGAATAGGCTTCATATCTGGCTTGTTTTTACTTCTATGTTTTTTTCTTGATTCTTTTACAGTCGCGCACATTTGCCACATAAGGTGTCCATTTCTTTTTCAATGTATCTGTGCCGTTATTCTTTGCGTGATCACAAATATCAGAACTACAAGGATCATCTGATCCGGTGTCCGTTGGTGTTTATTTTATATTCACCGAAAAAAGCCGATAAAATTTTGTGGGCATAAATATACGCCGAAAAAACCGAAAACTGAATTTTAAAATAAACACCGAAAAAAGTACGCCGAATTTTGAAAAAATAGAAACCGAAAACGCGGAACCCTAGGTATAACTATATACAACCCATTTTTCGCGAAGCAAATGCCGTTGTGTCTTTTATTAGTGCTTTGTAATGTAAAATCACTCATTCCGAAATCTTTGGATTTGAGCAGAGACGCAGGAGCTTTTTGAGATCGCCTAAATATGGTGATACCTCACTCTGCGGGCTCTAAGCCTCCTAGAAATAAATAAATCGTAACGATCTGTGACCGAATTTCCTATTGAAAAAGCAATCAAAGATCGAACACTTCCTAGGTCGCCTCCGGCGATGGGAGAAGTATTGTTCCGGCAGTCAGGACATGTAAACCAACGAAAATGCGACATTTCATTGAGATTGCAAACGCTGTTATTACACAATGTGTTATGATTTACTAGGCGATAAAAGCAAAAAGCAGTTGGGATGGAGCACTCTTCCGGTAGTCGAGACATGTGACCAAAGAATATGCGACATTTCGTTGCGATTGCAAACGCTGGTTATTACACAATGTGGATATGATTTTGTAGAAGATAAAAGCAAATAAGAGAAGTCGAAAAGCTTATTCTTTTGCGGCGAGGGGACATAATACTGCAACAATCGTCTCAAAAACAACTCACTACTTTTTTTGTCTTTTGTGGGAGTGCTGCGTCCGGTCGATAGCTCTCGAGCACGTGCTCGCTGGGTTAAATCGTTGCCCGGGCTGCATGGGTAGCTATACTCCGTTTCAGCTTGGGTCCAGACGCAGCCGATGCTACGAGCGCGAGCCTGCGGCCCTGAACAGTGCTTGCATTGCACGAGCGCGCGTGCTTGGCAGGGACGCTGAAAGCCCGGAGCTCGCGCTTGTAGCATCGCCTGCGTCTGGACCCAAGCTGAAACGAAGTATAGGCGCGTGCATTCGAGATATCACTCCGCTGTTGACTCGGTCGGAGGCGCGAGAATCCTTCGCTCGCTTTTGGCTGACAGTGATTCCGGTTTCAGAACATGATCTTCCTATCGGCGGAAATGACCTCGGTGAGTTGCGATTTTGGTTGTTTTTTGTTTGTTTTTATAGGGACATTGTCCGCGTATCGTCGTGATTTAGTGATTTCTAGGATGCTTACAGACAGCAGAGTGAGTTATCGCCATATTTAGGAAATCTCGGAATCCTCCTCAGGGCACCCTGAAAGGTGCCCTGACGTTAATGATCCGTGAAACAAACACCCGTTCGTTTTTGACCACACGCAATCGAAGTCGCAGTAAACATTACAGAAAAACGAGCAGCGAGAACAACGCCTGCCACTAGTTGATCATAGCCACGCGCTGGGGTTGTCAAGGCACAGGACCACGCGCTGAATTCCAAACATTGTTATGGTTCAACTATTGTCGTCATCGCAGCGACTGGACAAGGGCCACTACCCGAATGCTTCTCGAGCTATCGATTATCAAGAGCCCAAATCGAGTGTCCACGCAATGCTGGGTCCAATCAATGAGCCGCATTCTAATATCGTCACTGGGCGGTACTGTGACCACCCAGCTACGTCATCAAGTTTTGGGAAGAAGAGATCGAATGAAAACGCTCTGCATTTATCCTTCAAATTACACGGCAACAACGGAGTTTCTTGGCCAGTGGCGTTGCGTGCGAGTATCCTTGAGTCCAACTAGTGCCAGTAAGCTCGTGTAAAGTGAAAAACATTCCAATTGAATATCGCTTCTACGGCCCTTTAAGTTGATACTGCAACCAATGCCACAAGCACAGGAGGTACGGGTCGCTGCTTTACAGCGTTCTTCTGCAGAACGAGCATTCGCGCCAGAAATGTACTATCGCCAGACAATATGAGCTGAAACGGCGCTCCGGCCTGCGTGCACGGTACTACCTGCGCCGCCTGTCGCATCACTCCCTAAACACGGCGCACCCTGAGGCCGAGATAAATTCTCACTTGCGCTCACTGCGCCGCTGCGCTCTTCCGGCCGTCTGGTAGCGAAATATTGGCCGACGGAACCACGATCACGCTGCGTGTGCCGTGTAGCCCAATAATCACGTTTTCAGCTGGCATGCCTTTCAGCGCATTTCAAGAAGCATGCCTTTCAGCGCATTTCAAGGAGAGAATGACGCGGAATCAAATTATTTTGCAAGTTTTACTGCGCTCTCGACGCCCTGAACCGGACTTCTGCCGATTAGAACAAAGCTTGATGCCACGGTGGCGACACACAGTTTGACGCCGTTAACCACCCATACTTTTGTAGGGTGCCTCCTTCATCCCGATCTTCTTGTATAGTGCAGTTGAACTTCCACGCTGACTATTAATCTTTTATGTCTGACATTGTCCTCTGCAAACATTTTCTCTATTAAATTTGAATCTCCTCTCTCCTGACAAATATATTGCCGTTTTTCCCACCTTATTAAGACTAGAAATTTGTTAACAAAAAACTGTGTCTGTCAGTAACTTGTTTTGTTTGAAACAAACACGTGGCCCTGTAATAAAGAAATAATATTTTGAACCTTTTCATACCAATCAAGGTTACAAAACGTTCTCAGTAACATGTATGTTTACCGTTTTTTTATATGTAATGAATGAAAAAGAAAAAAAAATACCTTGGAGCCGGACTAAATCCGGCATACAGATTTTGGCTTATATTTTACGATGTCCTACTTCGTGCATGCACCTATAATCAAAAAAACCACCTGCAACGTCTTTTGATGTGACTTTCGAAAATGATAATCGCAGCTGAAATTTAAGACACAACATTTTTTCTTCGCCAGTCAGCGTTTTTTCTACGAGATTCTGCGCGATAGAGTAAGAGTAAATGAATTCCGAAAGAGGGACGACAAGTGTAATCTTTGTTCCCCCGCCGCCCTACCACATATGCCCGCTGTCGCACCCGCCGTCTCGCTTGCAGACAGCCGGAAGAGCGCAGTGGCGCAGCGAGCGCAAGTGAGAATTTATTTCGGACTCGGGGTGCGCCATGTGCGCGGAGCAAGGCGACAGGCGGCGCAGGTAGTACCGTGCGCCGGCCGGAGCGCTGTTTCAGCTCATATTGTCCGCGATAGTACAGTACAGTACGTCTTAAAGCCAGGAGCGTGGGCTAGCTCAATCTTGTAGCATTGGCTGCAGGCCCAGCCTAAAGGGATGCTGAACCAAAATATAGTGTCTATAATAAGTGGCGCACGATTTTCCACATGCCAGCAGCCGCCGGTGTGCGTGAGCGCACGCAACCAAATTGACGTCATAGTCCCCCATTCACACTTAAGTTGACAGTGAAATGTGTGGGCTTCAGGGAAAAGGAGAATGAAGACAAGCTTTTCATCTCCACAGTGGGGTCTGGTGTAAACGGTAAGCGATAAATTGGTCTAACAAGCACGTAGCTTTACTTCTTAAGTTGAAAAGCCTGTCTTTATTCTCCTTTGGCCCGAAGCCCACACATCTCACTGTCATCTTAAGCGCGAGATGGGGGCTGTAGCGTCAATCTCGTTGCGTGTGCTCGCGCACACCGGCGGCTGCTGGCTCGTGGAAAGAACGTGCGCCACTTATTATGGACACTAGATAGTCTGGTTTAGTATCGCTTTAAAAGTAAATAAAGTATCGCGACAAATACTGTTCTGTTTGAGGTTCCATATAATACATGCAACGACCTACTCCAAAGCATCATACCACATTAGAAAGACCCCTCACTCTGCAAGTCGCGTCCGACCGCACTACGCAAAAACCCGTTATACTGGAATGATCTAACAAAGTTCACCATCCGCCCCACTGATAAGTTCTTTATTGTGCGTGTTTATTGTGCGAAATATAAGAAAGACACATGTAAGTGAAGTTCACAAAACGAGAACAAATGATGTTGAAGTTTCTTGGAGCTTTGTTCATTTTGATTGAAGTTTCTCGTTTTAAGCCCAGCCTTTCGTGACATATCGGTTTCCGAGGTCGCTATGGAACTTCTATCCCCGCTCTAGCAAAACGTCCAAAACGGCGTACACTTTCGATCCTCTGAAGTATCGAGGGCTCCCAATTTTAAAACGTCCAGATGGAATAAACTTTAATCGCGTATTTGCACGACACAAACTCAGAGTTTTGATAAGAGATACCCAGAGATGGGCCTCGTTTAAAATAGAAACTACTTTGAAAATAAACCGTCGACGGCATGATTTTTTATTCAAGTGAAACAGCCTGCCCTTTTCAACTGTCGACCGTATTGCTCACCTTACCATCGAAGTTTGGAAAAGGATTTTTGTATGATCATCAGGGAGAGGATTGTGGTTAAAATAGACTCTGAATATGAATCTCCAAAAGCTTCATTTCCCAAACAAAGATTAGAAAACTCGTTTAACCGATCCATGCTTAAGCGACTCCGTGTAGCCGTCTTATTTTATTTCGCGATGTAGCAAAAAGATGGGGCACTCAAAGCAAATCTATACGGCTGTTGCCAACCGACGCAATATTCGGCAGTCGTACGCGATGTCTTCGGGTTGTGTACAAGGAACGCGGTTCCACTAAGGATTCACTATTGCAGCGGTTTTCGATGTAAATATGGTTCGAAGTATCGACGTTTAGGTAGTATTCCGGTCCTGAGACTGTCATTTATAAGGGCGCCCCCCCCCCCCCTCCCCTCCTCTCCCTGCGACCGGACTTTTTGTTTCAGTTCGATTCATTATTCGAGTGCGGGTCCATTTGTCGAAGATTAATCGCGCTTGGGGCAAAGGAGTCTCTTCCCCAGAACGATATGACCCGACTTATGCATGCTCGGTAGCGCCATCTACGTCGACTTTTCTATACTTCTGAGCGGTCATCAAACAGACGACCTGCCGCCGGATGAGGGGGACCCTGTGATTCGAGAAGCGTGTCTCGAGCTGCCCACATCATAATAGGGCGGACATTTTATACTTTTTTTAAATTTTAGTTTGATTACTTCTTATACATAGCGAACTCAGAGGGTTTTTGCATTTACGTTATCTCAATGCGGCTCTGGCTCAGAAGTCTTCGGGTCTAGACGGAAATACTTAAATATTTATTTGCTTTCTTATACTGTCGTTCTTTGCGATTGTCTTAGTTGTCACTTATGTGTGTTCTATAGTGAAAGTCGTGCTGGGACAGGAGATTGTTTCCTTTTATGCATGTAAATGAATATGGCGATTTAAGAATATGTATGTGTATTTGTGTAAGATGTGTTATGTGTATTTCACGGGAGGCTTTACCTAGTAAAATTACCAGCCGTAGTTCCCTTTCTTCAAAACATAAAGCCAAAAACTTCACATGGTCATCGGCGGATGGCGACGTAGGCGACCGAGTCGTCTGGCGGACACGTTTGGCACATCTAATGATAGATGGCGTCGGTAGCGGCGTCGGAAGATATATCCGACTAGCGAAAGAAAGCATACGACACGCAGACAAAATCCCTGGGCATCCAGAGCTGCAGTCGTTATGCAGCTGCGTTTTCTTTTCTTTTATTTACTTTAAGTTTGGCTATCATGGTCCGCATTCATTTTTGAAACTAAAGGTACATTACAAAAATATTACGTTTATTTTAATAGACCACTCTCGTCGCTGGCAGTCTCGATAGCTTTTAAAAGCAAGCCGGAACGAGGAGATAGCGCCATCTATCAATACGTGTACCAAACGCGCACCACCAGACGACTCGGCCGTCTGCATCGCTGTCCGCCGTTGACCCTGGCAAGTTTTTTGACCCTATATTTTTACAGAAAGACCTATGCCCTCTAATTTTTACATGTAAAAACCACCAGTAAAATACACCTCTTACAAAAGGTTTAGATTGCTACGTGTGGGCGCTGATGTTTGCTGCTCATTTTAGTTCAAGCCTCGGCATTTGAAACACCCTATACGTCCCTTTTACTCGGCCATGCATTTTTTCTAACCACCAAGCACGCTATCCTCCCGAAAGGCGAACATACATAAAACAATAACGACGCGCCACAAACTGAAGCAAGTTAGTTAGTCGGTGATGTCTGTAAACAATCACCGCCCAAATCCAATACCAAGAAGAAATTTAAAACAAAAACACGCCCGAAGCGAGTGCCCCGTGATCCGTGACACCGACAGCTCCTCGTTTGTCACAAAGAACAGAACCGAGCGCACTGGACGTCGTCTCACGCCAACGGAGGGCCAAAATAAAATCGGCTGTCGCTGTCGCTGAGAGTGCACGGCCAGGGGCAGCAGCGGCACATCCAACTAACGGGGAGGCACGCAGGCAGGCGTGAAGCGGGCGTCTCTAGTCCGCTTGTCACGCGCACCGCCAGAAATCGCGCGCTGCCGTCATGCCTCACGGCGGCGGTGGCGGCGATCCGTTCCGGCAGCAGCCGAGAGCTTCGAACCCGGGTTCTTGCCCTTCGTCGGGGAACTATTTTCAGTGCGTCTCCAACCGGCTTCCTGCTGGAGTCCGGACGTGTCTCTTGTCTTGCTCGTCACAATGCTTCGCTTCCCTCCTAAGCATAACACGGCAAGTTTGTCACGCATCTGGGGTGCGAGGGATCGCCCAGAGACGTATCCGAAACCTTGCCACCGCGCACTCACATCGCCATTTTTTTTTTAATTGTTAGACAGTTATGTTGCAACGCATTGAAGCTGAATCATTCAGCAGCGTTCTCTAAGCTATGCGGAGCGCAAGTTCGTCTGCTTCTTTTGCAGGGGTTGTGGTGACGTCAGAACGCCGAGCTCTGATGGGTTCTCAATGAAGGATGGTGGGTAGACCTCAAGGCAGCATGCTTTGAGAATCAACCCACTATTCTATCAAGTCAGAGCAATCAGAGCTCGGTGTCTTTATGACGTCAGCAACTCTACCAAAGAAGCAGACGATTGCTCACCGTATATATATCACGATCTTTGGTTCCATATTCTTACACAGCACGCGCATCTACTACCTCATTATGCCAATTTTACAAATGTGACATGTGTCCGGCGAGTCGCCCAAATCACCTGATTTCGATAACAAGAAGGTTACACTGGTTTTGACCACGGGATGCGTTTATATGGCTGGCACCTAACCATTTCCGATCCCCCAACCACACGGACCGGAAGTCGATATAGGACGACTGCCGACCGGAAGGCTGAGCATCGCGCTGGTCTCTTTGCCCGATTGGACGCCAGTGCCAGCCAACTGATCTGCTATCGCAGTGCCTCCGCGTTGCTCGCCGAGCGAGGGAAAATGTCACGTGTTCGCCATATACAGCTGCGCTCAGTTCCGCAAAGGAACCCGCGTACCCCTGCTTCCCCAGGGAAAGAGAGGAAGAAAGCGACGGAAAAGCAGAGGAATAATACGCCGACGCCATATGAGGTGCGCTCGGTTTGCGCGCTCTTCTACTCCACGCTGTACCGCGCCTGTATTTAAAAAGCGGCGATCCAGCGAGTTTTTGTTCTTTTGCTCCGTCATACCGCTTAGAACGAATCCCTGACGTTCGAGACGCTTTAGAAACACCCGTTCGTTTTACACCACAAGCAATCGAAGTCGCAGAAAACGGCTAAAGAAAAAACGAGCACCGCATTCTACACTCTCAGCTCGCAGCCAGAACAAGCGGCCACGTGATTTCAGAGCCCAGTATGCGCGGTATGCCGCCTAATGTTGATCATAGCCCACGCGCTGGGGTTGGCAAGGCACAGGACTACGCGCTGGGTTCCGGACATTCGTATGGTTCGGCAATCGTCGTCGTTGCAGCGATCGGACGCGGCCCACTACCCGAATGCTTCTCGGGCTATCGATTATCACGGGCCCAAATCGAGTGCCCGCGATCCTCGAGAAGATTGCTATCTATGAACCGCATTCAAATATGCGTCCCTGAGATGCTGCGATCCCTCAGTTACGTCATTAAGTTTCGCGAAGGAGAGATTGAATGAAAACGCTCGCTTGTCTGAGTACACAACACCGAGGGGTTTGTGGCGGTGGCGTTACGTGCGGTATCCTTGAGTTCCGCAAGTGCCAGTAAACTGCTTGGCCGGTGGCGTTGCGTGCGAGTATCCTTGAGTTCCCGCACTGATGCACAGTAAGCTCCTGTAAAGTGAAAAACATTCCAATTGAATATCGTTACCGCCCCTTTAGAGGAGCAACCGAAACGATACTACAACCCTATGGAAAGATCCGGTTCAACTGGTACAGTTTCAAGCAGTTGTGCTCCAGTTTGACCAGTTTCATAATGATTGAACTGGTCAGGGGGTTCAACTGGTCAAACTGGTTAAGTGGTCGTGAAGCTGGACGGCGCTGGTTGAACTGGTCCATACTGGTTGACTGGTCAAGATGGTTGAACTGGTCATGGGGTTGAACTGGTCACACTGGTTTGCTTGTCACGCTTGTTCGACAAAAAACATTTTCATTTGTTCACGCCACCACTGCGCTTCGGAAATCTTTATTATACACAAATGTAGACACAATGCTTCTGCCTACAAGCATCAGCTGAACAGCACATTGGGCGCAGAGCACATACGCGGCGCATACAAACATCAATGCCTGACAGCGCGAACCCGAACCCGACCACTTCTGTGCCCAGATGCGTTTCCGATCTTTAATACTGGTCGTTTTGGACTTCCCGGCATTTCTCGGCCACTCACCTAAGTAAAAACTAATCCCCGCATGTTGAGTTTTTCCCATGCAATGTCGTGCACCTCACAGAGAGTATTCTGAACGGCTCGGGAGGTGAATCTCTTCGTAAAGTAAGCGCTCGATCATGCTGCCGCATCATGTCGCAATTGTTTGAAAGCCGATTCGCACGACCCCTTACTAAGTAAAGTGAGGAAGAGGGGTCAATCTGTGCTCAAGTTTGACCCGGTAGGCCAGGCTCTGGTGACGAGTTTGATCAATCTGGTTGCCAGTTGGACCAGTTCGGCCAGTCTGGTGACCCGTTCGGTGTCTGGTGACCAGTTCCCGGCCCGTCTGCCTTGCCAGTTCGGCCAATCTGGTGACCAGTTCGGCCGACGTCTGGTGACCGAGTTCGGCCAATGTGGTGACCAGTCAGCCAAATCTGGTGATCAGTTAAAAAGGAAATCTGGTGACCAGTTAAGATCAATATGGTTACCAGTTAGAACCAGTCTGGCTACGAGTTGCACCAGTTTGATTTCCTGTTAGACTAGTCTAACCAGACCGACTACCAGATTTGAGCCATTCCAAGCCACCAGTCTGACCAGTTAGATTTCCAAACTGCACATTCTTTCCAACAGGGAGGGTTTGCGAATTGTGACAGCGGATGCATCTTGTTGCTCACGTTCGCTCAAAGTGTCCCTAACACCTTCTATGCGCAATGATAACGCGACCGTGGAGTCGGTGACAAAAAAGAAAATATAATGCTTTTCAGAATAACACTATCGAGGGATAAAAGAGAAAAACAAAAAGTCGCGACCGTCAAACCACGGCCGTATTGTAGAAAACTAATCATTGTACATTCTATTTGTGACCTTTATCAAACTTGTTCTATTTTAAAACAATCCGTCTTTAAGGAAAACGTCTGGACGTTCCCCGGCTTGCCTGACGCTGATCCTCTTTTATTTCACGGTTTCTATGCGTATAAAAAATTTACCCGAATTCACAGACTACTCAAATTCAGTATAACTAGACGGGCACTTCCGATACTGCGTCATTAGAAAGTTTAATCCGCAATGTCACATGGAAATTTTCGGAATGTGTGCAAATTGTGTAGAGGTAAAAGTTCGTAGAAAGACAATAGCCGGCGAAAACTAAATCTAAAGTTTCGAAACTTCAGATGGACATCTTATTTATTTTAGTTTTCATTTTGGGTATCACTGAAACGGGCGCGGTGTCTTCATTGTCGTATTTGTCCACGAAAGTCGAGCTCTCGGCTACCGGGAGACGCATGACGTGAAAAGGGCACGCATTACGCTTCAATCTGTCTTGCGCCCTAGCTTTGGTTTTCTTTTTCTCTGCCGTGTTAGCAACGCTGAACAGAACGTGAAGTATAACTGCCATCCGTCACAACTGTACTCTCGGCGCTCTTTCCAAAATTGATTTTCTATTTTTTTTTTTGTTTTGGAGGGGGAGGAGTATAGTGCAATATCCGCTTTCAGCAATGCACGAGCCCAATGAAATTAGAAACAGCAGTTTTTTCGCTACAAAAAAAAAGCCTCTTAAGCTTGCCGCAGGGTACTAATGGCACCTTATGCACCCCTCCGTGTGAATTATGTGAGCGCTTAAATAATGTGCATGATCAATACCAGGGGGCAAGGATGAAACTCTCGTATACCAAAAAGCTGTCGAAAATCCGATGAAAACCAGAACTTGCAAAAGTCTGTTCATGGTATGTTCGAATATTTTCTTACGAGCCTTTAAATATCTTTAAAAGCATATTCGTGATTCTAATACCGCAAATATCCTGGTCTGTCTTGTAAATAAAAACTGCATAAAACTTCGTGTTTTTTTGTGTTTTTTTATGGCAGATGTGCGTTTCTTTACGTTTATTGGTTGGATTTTCGCAACGCTGTTTTTTGCCTTTAAGGCCGTTCCGCAATGTGCGATTATCATCAAATTCAAGTGCGATGGGCGCTGTTCTGCGATTTTATTGCAGTTTTCATATCACAGCGGCTCTGACGACAGTGGCAGTAGCTGGGTCATCCGGCACCCGGGGCCCTTGTGTCTTTCGCAGCACCCCCCCCCCCTCCCCTCCCTCCCCCCCCCCTTCACTCCCCGAGATCGCAACCGACCAGTAAAGCGAAGGTATGGGGGGGGGGGAGCTGCTACCAAGTGGCACCCCCCCCCCCCTACGTGACTGGTACCCGGGGCCCATGGCCCTCGGCCCCCCGGTTGCTCACGCCACTGGCGACAGGCTTCACTCAGCGTGTAATAGACCTGTCGCCAAATGACCCAAGCATCAAGGAGAAGACTGGGACTGTAAGTCCACGCACCGGGCGCGTTGACTAACCCGTATAAAAGATCTGAAGCAAATAACCAAAATACGGCGTTGAAGAACGCGCGTGCAAGATGTCATGTGTTTAAGGCTTTTGCTTTAGAACAGTTGCTGCTACATAGGTCTGCACGTGCGGCGCGTGGACCTACATTCCCAGCATTCACCTTGATGCTTAGGTAGTTTAGCTCTGCGCCGAAAAATTGAGGAAGAGGAGGAGACGAGGGCACTCGCCGGATGTCAGAACGCCAAGCTCTGGTTCGGATGGTTAGTGGTTAGACCTAAAGCTGCAGCAGCCTTTATCCACATTGCACTCGTCGAGCGTGTCCGAATACGAAAGCCAAACGCCAGACGCAGGCGTTTCGTCTTCTAAAGCTGTCGACGATTGCAATGGAAACGAAGGCTGCTAGCTTAAGGTCTACCCACTAATCATATCAACCAGAGCTCGGCGTTCTGACGTCCCCGTGTGCCCTCGTCTCCTCTCACTCAGTTTCTCATCGCATAGGTCGATGTCACCAAGTGTTTGGTGCAGGCGTGACGCCGCCATAGGTTCGTGTCCGCATGAGGCAGGTGGCAGTGCACGCAGACGTGCTGTGCACGCGCAGAGCTTCAGCGAGATTGTCGCACGACGGGGAATGCTAAAGTTACCTTGATGGATCCAGAGCCGTATATTAGGAGAGTTTGGACAATAGGCGGAGCAAAGGCCGCCGCCAGCGCCGAATATTCCCCACGCTTAGAGCGTAAACTAAATTTGTGACACAGCGTCGACCAATCAGGAGACCTCTACTCCATCTCACAAATGTCTGCAGTGAAGACAAAGGCACAGGCGCGTGAGCCTAGCTCAGCGAAACGCTTTTGTTTGCACGAGACCTCGTGCATAGGAGGCACTTTCCAAAGCCACGCGCTCGTGCCCACGCCTTTGTCTGCACTGCTAGAACAGCGTCCTGAGACTGGCTGAAAGAAAGCAGTGCAAAGGGTGGGGTGCGCGAGCGTCTTGAGACGCGGAGTCCCGCTCGGCACGGCTCAAATTATACTTCGTTTCACTTTATCTTCGAGCGAAGCCAAAGCTATGAGGCGCGAGACCAGCGCTTTTTGCATTTCTCCCCAGCTCGCGCGCTCGAGCAAAGCCTGAACGCACGGAGCTTCCGTGCTCGCGCTTCCAGTTTTGCCTTTGCTCGCACATAAGGTGAAACGAAGTATAGTCGTGTCACAAATTTAGAGCACACGACCACCGCTAGGGGCTGTTTCGCGGCCTGTGGTTGGCCCCGAGATGCTCGCCTATTCAAACCAATGTATGGCCAAACTCTCTCAATAAACGGCTCTGGATGGATCGCAGCAGGGGCGACGTGGTTAAATTGACCGGTGAGATTGGTCGAGCATTTTGTCAGATGTCGGAAGAGGTGCTCTGCTGTTGAGGTGCGTTTTCGGCAATATAAGGAGAAAATTGAGAAGAATCAGTATTTGCCTTAATCCATCTTATATATCTCTACAGTGCGGATAAAAGCACAGGCGCGGCCCCTGCCGAAGAGTATTCACGCACAGAAGGCACTTTTCAAATTCTCTCGCTCACGACCGTTCTTGTCAACGATCCAGCTGTTTGTGAAATGATTTTAGCATGTTCCTTTCGTTGATGATGATCATACCATCTTGAACGAGGTTTTAAAGGAGACAGCGACCCTAAAAATTAAGGAGCAACTCCGCTATTAAAGATAGAGTGACGAAGCATTTCCGCTTCCATCTGCCAATGAAAATTGCAATTGATGATTTCGTTGGTTATAAACTTAACGTAAATATCAACTCTATATAAAAATACATAGACTTGTGTAAGCGTTACCAGAGACAAATCGACCACTTATTTCAGGCTTGCTGACATTCGTGACAAAATTGCAATCTTGAAAAACTGAGCAATCTAAAAGATGCCGTAATCAAAGTTAAGAAATATTTTCTTAAAGGGGTAATGAAATAAGAAAAAAGCTTTGGAATTCTGCTGCCGAGGAAAAAAGACAAGTAGTAAGAATAAAATTGGTCTTTGACAAACAACACGGACAGGTCCAGGTATCCTGTATTGACTAAACCTGATAATAACTTACTGAAAAGTGGAATCCGACCGAAATTTAGAGTAATAAATAGTAACGCTACGAGTGCTCTGAATAAAGCTTACTCTCTTTGAAAGCATTCATTGTGTTGGAACACGAACCAGGCGCTCTTGTGATTGCTCAGACATGCTACATCAAAGCCTCTTCAACTTTGAAATTACGCCACCAAATAGTATTAAAGTACAGAAATATAGAGAAGGACGCGGTGGGATTGTATTCCTGTTTATTAAATATGATATCATCTTCACTCTACTAAAAGAAGTCGATGAACAACAAGCTCTATGGTGAAGACTAAATTAAATGGCAATATTGGGGTGAATGATACCGTCAAAAGACCCTCTAAATCATTTCTAGATTATATTTTGACTCTCCGCAACTAGATGGAAACCTAAATATATTGTGAAAATAATGTTTTGCTTTTGGGTGATTTCAACCTGCCAGGAACTGATTGGCAGAAATTTTTTTTGGACAGGTGGTCGTTTTTAGTTGCAAACAATTACTGGGACTTTCAATTTGCTATGTCCTGGCTCAGAGTGTAACAGATTATACTAGAATAACTTCCAAAGCGTAGACAGTATTGTATCCAAAGTTTGTTTCTTACAGGCGTTACTTCACTTATTTTTAGGTTTGAAACTAGAGTCATAGATCTTATCAGCTTATCAGACTATATATTTATAGTCTGATAAGCTTTCTATTTATCTGTGGCCTTCCTTAAGAAGATTGAAAGCGTTTTAATTTGTGCAAGTCATTAAATACTACCATGTTTAATCACCACGTACCGGGATGCGTAACGTGTATGTATAAATGCATTTTCAATGTTATTTTTTATTTATATCTTCCACTCCTGTAACGACCCTGTGATAGGGCTAATATTGTCAATAAATAAATAATTAGAGTAAGATTATATTTGCTAAATCAGTTTATTAGGGTGTTACAACCTGGAAATAGTTTTTACATATTAAAAGTGTGTTTTGTCCGTTTTGTCTGCATGAAAACCGCCGGGCCAGAAATTGGTGTCCAGGTCCGCTCAAACCCTTCTCTTTATGATGATGTGTAGCCACGACATTGTGCATCAACTGCTTTCGAAGACCCCACTCCTGCCCGTTTCGATCCGGATGAGCTTCGTACCGGTGTGCAGTCGTGTATCACTACTGCGTGGTGCACGTTAAAGACCCCAGGTTAGCAGTCGTACTGCACTGGCAAGATTGCTCATCTACAGCGTAAACCAGTGCCGCCCCATCCTGGCAGAACGACCTTACGCTGTAGAAATCATTAAACGTCAAATTTGACTTTTTGCTTTTTACTTTCGAAGTTGTAAGGCCATCTGAGGCACACACTCTAAATAAAACCAAAATAGCATAAAGAGCGTAATTGTCATGACTGCTAAAACACCACGGAGGCGTTGAGTTAAAATTTGAAGAGACGTCGAGCGCGGTGTCCTGGCCAGTACTCCCCGCAATTATAAAAAAAAAATATATATATATATATATATATATATTTTTTTTTTTATGTGCACTATTGACGTTATACAATGTCCCGCCCTAATCCTCTAGATTTTGTTTGACATTGGGGAATTGTAGTAGACCGTTTCCGCAGCCCGCTAAGCACCCGGATAGCGCTCCGTAATCCCCCACAAGACCCCGAACTATGCAGATAAGGCTGGCGGCGGGCATGCGCAGGTGCGGCGTTTTCTTCGGGGATACCGTAGCGGAGGAGAAAAACGGTCTACTACAATTCCCTATTGTCACCGCACCGAGTTTTAAGGACCGTTCACACTCTTGCAACCGAAGTTCGACCGAGAGAGACCAAACCATTATTAAGCTCTTGCGATCTCTTAGGACCAGCTCCGCTGCAGCCGAGCTGGTCCTAAGAGATCGCAAGAGGCTTGAAAACCGGTTTGGTCTCTCGGTCGAACTCGTCGCAGGTGTGAACGAGCCTTTACGCGAAAAGGGAAATGATGTTTAGGTGGTGTCAGTGTTCGTTCAAGTGATACATTTTTTAAAATATTATATTAGCACTATGACTTTGTTATTCCTAACCCCACCGTAGCCTTCTTTTCAACCATAATTCAGGAAACAAAACAACAAATTGTTATCCATAGGGTCACAATATCCTCTCCGCTTAGGGTAGCAGTCGATCCAGTCACATGTCAACCTGCATGAGCGATAAGGTACTATCACATTTAGGTTTTCCGCGGTAACGGTTGAAAGCAAAAAAAGAAAAAAAAATGGTCTTAAGCTGCTGCCTTTAAGCCGATTACCGGTGCAGGGGTGCCCTCGCTCCTTAACGCGGCCTTAATGTAACGCCCGGGAAATTTGAGACACTGAAAGGAACGTATTAATGATACAAAATATGAATATGGAAACGCTCTGCGAAGAAACACCTGAACGCGAGCAAAGGTGCTAAAGCGAACAAAAGAGCTAAAGCTTTTTTGTTCGCGTCAACTGCGTCAACGTGAACAAAGGAGCTAAAGCGAGCATGAATGGATGAACCACTTTACGTAACGCCGAAATTCGTGCGTCGACACGAGTTCCACTCCTTCTTCCGATTCACGGACACGCACTATGGCGCCAGTTCCTGGCCAAAACAAGAAAGCTCTTCCATCCCTCTGGTTTATGCACGCCGGCGCTCGTGCCTTGGCATGCGGACGACGCGTCCAGTCAGAGTACGTTCACGCGCCCTATCGCTTACGCCAAACAAGCGAGGGCTCTCGCGAAAGAAGCAGCGGGTTTTTGAAGTATATAGTGGCAAAAAATCTCAATAGCAACCTGTAGGGATGGCCGAAGGAGCTTAGCCGAAAGAGCTCGGGGAATTAGCGGCGCGGTCAGCCGAAGTGTCCTTCGGAGGCGCCCGATGCCTCACGTTTTCCCCTTTGGCGGCAAGCGGCGGCCAGCTCCCGAAAGTGGAAGCAGATTTCCTTGCGTGGGAAGTAAACACACTTTTCGTTCCCAGGGCGGGAGCGGGTGGTTGCCCTTGCCGCCGGGGTAATTGGGGAAGTGACTTTGTCAGGGTCATGTCGGCGACTCCGGGGAGAGAGGGATGTCCGGCCTCCCTTCGGAATGTCGGCGTGCCTTTTTGGAAAAGTTGAGTTTGAACTAGCCCGTGCGCGGAGCAAGTTGCTTTCTCCCGCGGTCCCGAGGGCTCCCGCGTACTCTGTCTTGCGAGACAGAGACCTTGCCGTGCGCGGCAAGGGGCTTGGCGCCGAGGCGCTATCGTTGGCGTTGGGTTGCCGCGAGCGGCATCAGCAGCGTGACGTATCTTGTTTGTGTGTTGTAAAAGTTGTTCGTCATTTGTAAATATATATTTATTTACTCAACCACCGAGTCGTGAGAGTCACTGAGGCCACCGGACAGAAGCCACCCTCCAGCCAGCGCAGCACTCCACGATCGACAAGAAACATTACTGGCGCAGTCGACAGGATCGTGGACGTCGTCGGCCACTTCGACAACGTCGGGTGCCAGGAGGACGACGCGGCCGGTGCTGGCGCAGAGAGTGGTGGTGTTCGGCGGCAAGAGTTCGAGATCATCTGAGGCGCCAGACGGCGACAACAGATTCAAGCAGGCAAGCGAACGTCGCCGGCTGCAATCGACGCCAGTGGCCTGCGGGTTCTGGCGACACCCGACGCCTGCAGCGGCGACAGCCGGGTCTCAAGGAACGGACTCTGCGTGTGGTGATCGACGCCGGGGACTCGCGAGTTCGGCGGCGTCGGCAACTTTCGTGGACTCTACAGCACCGCCAGGTACGTGGTCGCTTTCCCTTTCGTCGCCGGCTGACACCCGCGCGCTTAGCTGCATGGCGAAGTGTAACGTGCGCGGGAGGGGAAGCCCTAGTGGCGGAGGCGACGTGGGGTCGGATCGGAAGGTGGTTCCGATGAGCGTTCGGATAGCCCTTGCGAGGGAAAAAACGAAGGAGCTCGAGCGGCAGGTACGAGTCGCAGAACTTCGGGCGGAGGAGCGCAGAGCAAGAGCTCGGCTTCTATCGGAGCGCCGTGAAGAGACGCAGCATCGGGCAGCGGAAGACACGGCGCCCGAGGCTCGCTTTGCGAGAGAGAGAACCGGACGCGCGAAGCGACCCGGAGGCGGCCGTGGGGTCGGACGCCGATCGCGTTCTCAAGGTACCGGACACTGTCGGAGGGTTCGAGGCCGATCGCGCCGTACTGGGACCGCAGACTGCCGTGGAGTCCGAAGCCGATCGTGTAGTTCAGGGACCGGAAACTACAGTGGGGTCCGAGGCTGATCCTGCCGTACAGAAGAGGAGTCTGCCGTGTGGTCCGAGGCCGATCGTGTAGTTGAGGGACTGGAAACAGCCATGGAGTCCGAGGCCGATCTTGCCGTACAGGGACCGGAGACTGCCGTGGGTTCCGAAGCCAGTCGCGCTGTCCAGGAAACGGATACTGCCGTGGGGTGCGAGGCCGACCGCAGTGTCCAGGAAGTGGACACTGCCGTGGGGTCTGGAGCCGATGGTGCCGTACAGGGACCGGAGACCGCCGCGGGGTCTGAGACCAATCAGGCCGCTCACGAACGAGGGTCTTCCTGCATCCGGGCAGCTGGAAGGGAGGAGCTCCCAGAGAACCAGGGGTCGGGCCCGGCACTGGGGAGGCTTTTAGATACTGATGTCGCGAGGGGGGCTACTGCAGCTGTGCAGAGTGGACTTCGGTGTCACCGCCACGGGCCCTGTGGTGAGGGTGTGACACAGTGGGTGCCACCAAGTGGGCGGCGCGAGGAAGTGCAGGTGCAGGAGCACGAATCGCCGTGGGGCGACAATTTCGGAGGGGTTCGGCGATGGCGCGCCATGGGCACAGTGTTGGTCCTTCCTTTGACCGAACTGACTGCGAAGCGAGTGCCGAACACGGCTTCGTGGCTCGACCGCGCCGAGCTCGCCTTCGGGGGCCTAATGAAGCTCTGGCGAGCGACACTGTCGTCGCGACGCTCGACACAGGGTCCCGAGTAAGGGGTGATGGTACGGTGGCAGGGGAGCGCGTTGTCTCGCTCATACACGTGGTGTCAGCGGGTGTGCATGTGGGGAGGCGATCACTGCCGCGGCCCTTGCGAGGTGCCATTGAACTCGCACTTGCTGTGTAGCGTTTGCCGCGCTTTTCTATTTTTGTTGTCTTTTTGTTTACGGCAGAGAGCAGAAAGAAGTGTTGTTCCTGTTTTTAATTTTCATTTAGCAGGTCGTACTAGAGGAGCGTGGCTGTGTTTTATTTTTCGCTCTCTATACGGGAACGCTGTCAGCCGTAAGCGGGTCGGAAGGCGATCACTGCCGCGGTTATTTTGTGCAATCGAACGTTCCAGCGTTGTTCAGTGTTCGCCAAGCGTTTTCAGTTATTCCTTGACTGTTGGTTTGCCGTGATTTGTTGATGTTTTTTGTTTTTGTCTTTTGTTTGCGGAAGCTCTTGCGGCACCGGTGGTGTCGTTGTTGCGAGCGATCCAGGTCCTCGAGAGGCCTGCTGAGAAGACGGAGTATAGTAAGAAGTGTTGTCCTTTTTTTTCTTCCTCATTTTTATTGTAGCAATTCGGTGCTAGAGGGGCCTGGCTTGGTAATTTCTAGCCATGCGTTTTGTTGTTTTATTTTTCGCTTGAGTTTAAGCGGGTTGTTTTTGTGTTCTTGTTGGGGTTTCGGCCATCCTGTTTTTGTAACTGCTGGCTAGTCCAGAAGTCCTAGCGCAGTTTTCGGGGGACGTGTAGGGATGGCCGAAGGAGCTTAGCCGAAAGAGCTCGGGGAATTAGCGGCGCGGTCACCCGAAGTGTCCTTCGGAGGCGCCCGATGCCTCACGTTTTCCCCTTTGGCGGCAAGCGGCGGCCAGCTCCCGAAAGTGGAAGCAGATTTCCTTGCGTGGGAAGTAAACACAGTTTTCGTTCCCAGGCGGAGCAGGTGGTTGCCCTTGCCGCCGGGGTAATTGGGGAAGTGACATTGTCAGGGCCATGTCGGCGACTCCGAGGAGAGAGAGAGGTCCGGCCTCCCTTCGGAATGTCGGCGTGCCTTTTTGGAGAAGTTGAGTCTGAACTAGCCCGTGCGCGGAGCAAGACGTTATTCTCCCGCGGTCCCGAGGGCTCCCGCGTACTCTGTCTTGCGAGACAGAGACCTTGCCGTGCGCGGCAAGGGACTTGGCGCCGAGGCGCTATCGTTGGCGTTGGGTTGCCGCGAGCGGCATCAGCAGCGTGACGTATTCTTGTTTGTTGTGTTGTAAAAGTTGTTCGTAATTTGTAAATATATATTTATTTACTCAACCACCGAGTCTGAGAGTCACTGAGGCCACCGGACAGAAGCCACCCTCCAGCCAGCGCAGCACTCCACGATCGACAAGAAACATTACTCAACCTTTCGGTGTTTTTTTGTTTTTTTTCTTCGCAGCATGAGCATTGCACTTCTTCAATTTGTATTTCTCTTTTTTATCTATGATTCGTTTCAGTAGCTTCTTTCGTGCATGTAAAACAGAGCTCGCTATTGCTAATATCATATTTCGCATGCATCCACTTGGGTCTCAATCTCCGAATACATGCATGCAGGCATTTATTTTTTTATAATTTTTTTATTTTATTAATTTTTTATGTGCATTGGGTTAAAGGGAAACAATCGTTATCCCGAGAGACATGAGCACCCGTCTTTTACAAGTGGTGGCGAACAACAAAAAGACAACATGAAACGCTGTTTTTCTATTCGACACATTAAAAAAAGTCAAATTTGGGGGTTTACGTGCCAAACCAACGACGGGCATCTGGCACGCCTCAGCGGAGGACTGAGGATTAATTTGGACCACCTGGGGATCTTTTGACGTGCAACCGAAAGCTCGGTTACACGGCGCCTTCTCCAGCAATAAGCCTCCGTGAGATTGCGGGCACCTCGGCCGGGATTCGAACCCGCCACATGGGGATCCGTAGGCCAGCGCTCTCGCCTCGGAGCCACGCGAGGCGGCTTGTTCGCACATTCACAAACCTCTGATACAAGCCCGGGATACTGTCATAGAAGAAACCGATAAATAAATTAAAAAAGCAACAGAGTGCTCAATTTTAAGATTTTCTTCGTTTTTCGGATATTTTGGCGCTTAAAGTTTTTCGTGCAAAAAGAAAAAAAAATTAATAAAAAAAATATCTGAAGGCATTCGGCGCGAGCACCACACCAGGTGGGTGCGTGCGTGTGTGTGTGTCTGGAGGGGGGGGGAGGCGGGAGGGGTCGTTTTTGGCTCCTAGTAGAATAGTAAAATAACGTACTTCGCTTCAGAATCGCTTAGAGAGCAAAAAATGAAAATAGAAGTACAATAAGCACAAAAGTGACAGTAGGGTTTTGAAGCTTTGTCCAGAGAAAACGATGCGAGTTTTGCTTTTGGGGTTTTCTAACGGAGAGGAGGCAGTGCGTTTCCGATACGTGAACTCACGGGAGAACGGAAGCAAGCTCTTTGAGGCTATACACAACCATAAATAAAAAAATCTTATGAAATGTACGCTTGTTGTAGCTGTAAACAAGTTACCAGTGATTTTGATTGGGTTGCATTCTGTAGAGTTGGGGGCAAACAGCGCTATTTATGTTTTTCAACAACTTTAGTTATACGTGCGTATAATGCTATCCCAAGAGGGTTTGAAAACCTAACGCGCGTAGGGGTTCAGTATAGTCAAGGCCAAAAAGCAATCTTAATGAAGTTAAATATATTGGTTCATATGTACTGAGCCATTTTTGAGATTTCAGCATTTTGCGTTACGACAAATTCACTCGCTTCTAATCGGGTAAAGTACAATTCTGAAACAAGTTGTTGCAGGATATGTTCTTCCCCAATATAAATCTGGTGAGCAGTTATGTTTAGTAGGTGTTTTCTGTGGCAAATACACCTATTATTCTAGGCAATGACAGAATAAAGTGATCATGACATTATATAGTTAATGCCGTATTATTGTCTTGTTTTGATTTATCATTTCTTCGTGCTATTAGCTTTAATGGCGTTTGGGTATTGGTGACATTTATATTATAATTGATTTCTTTAGCCTTGCGCCTTCTTTTTTGTTTTGATGCGTTGTTTTGCAATATTTTTTTTTTTTTTTACCTGTAGCCATTGACACACTTGTGTTTTACAGCGGTATCTCTAATGGTGAATTCGGGTGGTCGCCTCTCTTCTCTGACCATGATTTTACAGAGGGTCCCCTCCTCACCGCCAGACTCACTCGAGATCGTTTTCAGTCTGATCACAACTGCTGGAGCTCAATGCGCTCTGAAATTCTAGGACCAGTACACAAGTAAAACATCTTAACATTGGTCATGTCAAAAAAGCCTGTTACAGCGTACGATGAACGATTGAGGAAAATTTACGCTCGCAACATGTTGAAATAACGGCTGTGGCGGACTATCCGAGCTGATCTAATAGGTGGCACTCAAAAAAAAAACATATATAAGGAGGCAATACTTTGGGTTTGCGTGCCAAACCATCGACGGGCATCTGGCACGCCTGCAGGAACTGAGGATATTTCTGACCACCTGGGGATCTCTTGACGTGCACCAAGCTCGGTACTGCGGCGTCTTTCCGTAATAAGCCTCCGTCATAATATTGCGGGCACCTGGCGGGATTCGAATCCTCCATCGGGATCCGCATGACCGGCGCTCTCGCCTAGGAGCTACCGAGGCGGCAGAAAATATATATATATATATATATATATATATATATATATATATATATATATATATATATATATATATATATATATATATATATATATATATATATATATATATATATATATATATATATATATATATATATATATATATATATATGGGTGGTTTCATTTGAAATCGAACACGCTTGTCGGGGTGGGTCTTTCGATTTTTTTGAAAAATATATGTAATTGCCCCATTTCTGGAAAGAACAAAACCGCTTTTCAAAATTTTTTAAAAAAATATTTCGCTTCACGAAAAATTATTGAGTGGAGCAGGGTGAAAAATCGGTTTTTTACTCCGTGATTTTTCTACCCAGTTCTGTACGCTGGTATAAATACGGGAAGCATACAAAACTCACAGTAATTTTTTGTGCTCTTGTATGTTATTTTGACTATTTTTTAGTTGAAAGGAAAATAATTTAGTATTTTTGTTTATTGAGATAAAAAATGCCAAACATTGTCTCTTTGACAATCCGGTGACATCTTCAGAGCCTTGTAACTCATGAGTTATTATATTTGTCGCTTACCAAATACTATGCGGGTGTAGCCCTATACATGGGCTATCGACGGGCATAAGTTTAGTTTATTTTATTTTCACTGAAATTTTTATATAAAATTTGAAATTTCGTCGAAAATGAAATTTACCGATATTTTGAACCCACTTTATTAAAAAAGGCCATTTTTATTTCGTTCAATTTTTTTATTATTGCTGCCGATCATATGAACTTTCAATTGGCTTGATGCGATTTCCCCTTTTTTGTTGTATCTTCTCTAGAAGTGATCAAAATCACTGCCACGTGACAATGCGGTGACAACTTCAGAGCCTTGTAACTCATGAGTTATTTTATTTGTCGCTTACCAAATACTATGCGGGTGTAGCCCTATACATGGAATATCGACGGGCATATGTTTAGTTTATTTTATTTTCACAGAATTTTTTATATAAAATATGAAATATCGTCGAAAATGAAATTAACCGATATTTTGAACCCACTTAATCGAAAAAGGCCATTTTTTATTTCTTTCAATTTTTTTATTACTGCTGCCGATAATATGAACTTTCAATTGGTTTGATGGGATTTCCCCCTTTTTTGTTGTATGTTCTCTAGAAATGATCGAAATCGCTCCCGCTTTCTCATAACGGCCAAACGCAGTTTTCTGAGGTCAGCTTCGTGCAAAGACTAAACTGCTTATGTGTGTTCAAATGCAGCGGGTAAATTCATTTTGATGGAGAACACTCGTGCTTGGCTGCATATTGTATTTTCTAAATTTTTAATAATGGCAACTGACATTCTTTAGTCTGATAGTTAGCGGTGCAGCGGATGTTCCATTATCCGATGTCTAAAGCCAGGGCACTAAAGGCGGAGAAGACGGAACGAGCCCTTCATGTAGCCAGAGCGGTGTCATATATCTGTTTGTGCTATACACAGCTTGTAAGGCACGTACAGCACGCCCGGCCCTTCGCGCTATAGACCCATCTCCGTTACACCTAGGAAGCATCCGGCACGGGCGCCAATCCATGATGTGTCTTGTCGCGTGCGTTCAAATAACCATGTAATTACCTGTTCTTTATTGTCAGCGTGTATATCAAAAATATGTAATATCACATGCCCCTCTTTTGCAAGGAAAAGCGGTTGCAGAACAAAAGTGAGGAAAATGGACAGAGTTTACATGAACCGAAGACAATGTTTTACAGAACACAAACACCACTTGGCGATAAACAGACACTTTTGTTAATTAACGCTAGTATACTTAGGATGCACGTGAAAAACAATATTTTGTTGCGCTTTAAATAGTCCACTTCACGAGCAACGCAATATTGGAACTTTTTGAAAACGGCATCGGCTTGCCTCTGCTTACGACGATCGAGCGCGGGAGGCGAGCTGAACTTTGTACCGCATGGTCGGATGCAGCCGAGAAGTTCAACAGCGTGGTAAGTCGAGACGGACAGAACGAAAACTGGAGCTAAGGCGAGCGAGCGGTGAACCGAGACGGTGGCCCTTCTGTTTGAACGAGTGTGTGCAGTTAAAAATAAAAGTGTTTGGTTTTGTTCAAGACTGATCGATATCTCTGATGCCAAGAAGCAACGATTCCCACATGCCTGAAGGCGGCGAAAGCAGTCACTTAATGTCTCTGTAGACTTTTAGTTTCTCCACTTTGTCGCACCAAGCTTAATGCAAAGATTGTGCAGCCTTCTGGAATATAGAAAAGCGATTTGACGATTTTATTTTAATTGGCTACGGTAGATTTGCTTTGGCTAGGCACACATTGCTTTGGTTTGGGAATAAATAAAGGTAATGGAACATCCGCTGTACCGCTAACGATCGGACTAAGGAATTTCAGTTGCCATCATTAAAAATTGAGAAATAAACAATATGTAGCCAAGCACGAGTGTACTCAATCAAAATGAATTTACCCGCTGCATTTGAACACACAAATAAGCAGTATAGTCTTTACAGCGAAGCCGACCTGCGGAAACTGCGTTTGGCCGTTCTGAGAAAGCGGGAGCGATTTCGATCACTTCTAGAGAAGATACAACAAAAAAGGGAAAATCCCATCGAGCCAATTGAAAGTCAGATGATCGGCAGCAATAATAAAAAAAAATTGAAAGAAATAAAAATGGCCTTTTTCAATAAAGTGGGTTCAAAATATCGGTTAATTTCATTTTCGACGATTTTTCACATTTTATATAAAAAAAGTTGTGAAAATAAAATAAACTAAACTTATGCCCGTCGATATTCCATGTATAGGGCTACACCCGCATAGTATTTGGTAAGCGACAAATAAAATAACTCATGAGTTACAAGGCTCTGAAGTTGTCACCGCATTGTCACGTGGGAGTGATTTTGATCACTTCTAGAGAAGATACAACAAAAAAGGGGAAATCGCATCAAGCCAATTGAAAGTTAATATGATCGGCAGCAATAATAAAAAAATTGAACGAAATAAAAAATGGCCTTTTTTAATAAAGTGGGTTCAAAATATCGGTAAATTTCATTTTCGACGATATTTCAAATTTTATATAAAAATTTCAGTGAAAATAAAATAAACTAAACTTATGCCCGTCGATAGCCCATGAATAGGGCTACACCCGCATAGTATTTGGTAAGCGACAAATATAATGACTCATGAGTTACAAGGCTCTGAAGATGTCACCGGATTGTCAAAGAGACGATGTTTGGCATTTTTATCTCAATAAACAAAAATACAAAATTATTTTCCTTTCAACTAAAAAATAGTCGAAGTAACATACAAGAGCACAAAAAATTACTGTGAGTTTTGTATGCTTCCCGTATTTATACCAGCGTACAGAACTGGGTAGAAAAATCACGGAGTAAAAAACCGATTTTCACCCTGCTCCACTCAATAATTTTTCGTGAAGCGAAATATTTTTTTAAAAAATTTTGAAAAGCGGTTTTGTTCTTCCCAGAAATGGGGCAATTACATATATTTTTTCAAAAAAAATCGAAGGACCCACCCCGACAAGCGTGTTCGATTTCAAATGAAACCACCCATATATATATATATATATATATATATATATATATATATATATATATATATATATATATATATATATACTGTAAACGACGGAATTTTCGCGTGGACCTAATTTTCGCGAATTTCGCGAACCGCCTCCGATTCGCGAACAATAGGTCCCGCGAACAATTCGGGAAAAATTTCATCACCTTGAAAGCGGCATTGAGACACCGGGGAAACACGCGTCCAAAAAGCATAACAATATCATTATACGCGATATGTGAATATGATATGGAAAGTATCCTAAAGTAAATAACGCCATAAGTCGGAATTCAGCTCACCTCAAGAAGTTTATTTGGTACCTTCAGACAATTCCTGCCAGAGTATAGCCGATTCGGATCGTGTCTCTGCGGTTCTCGAGATCCGCATACACTTCAATCAGCCATGCTGCGTGAACGGGCTTCATAACACTTGCTCGCAAGTCGATCTTAACGTCAGCTGCACTCTGTCCTTTCTCCACCACCTCTTGTACACATCCGGCATACCACTGGGTAAAGCGGTTCATCATGGCAGTCTTGAACACATTGTTAATGTTTAGGTCGTTCGGTTGCAGGAGTCCGGTGCAGCTTGCCGGGACGAAGACGTACTCAATGTTGTTTGCAGCTAGTTTCTGCAGAAGACTCTTCGTACGATGTGCAGCGAAGATGTCAAAAATGCAAAGTGCATGTTGACTGGCACCACTCACACGACTCCTGCATGTCTCCACGTACGGAAGGAGAACAGTGTCGACAAATCGCAGCATTGTGGCTTCGTTGCTCCAGTGGTTGTCACTGTGCCACACGTCCCAGTCATTTGGAAACGTGACCTTGGCATGGCACCTGTCTGTTTTGCCTGCATATAACACTTGAGGAGGCAAGAGTTTGCCAGAAAGCGTCGTGGTCATCAAAACGGTGATTTCCCTTTTGTCGTCCAAGCCAACCACCCAGGGCCGGATAAAGGTACGGGCTAAGGGGGCGCAGCCCAGGGCCCCAGGCTGCCAAGGGCCCTGTGCTGGTCCCTGCGAAATATGAAAGAAATAAAAAGAAAAGCATGCTAGTCGGTTTCAGTTTAAAACAGCTCAAACCTAAAGGAGGATCCACATGAGCCTCTGGGCCCTGGCTTGCTGGTCGCTAGTCTTGCCAAAAGTTGCCTTCTCTAGACGAGCTAGTGTTCGTGAACTTGTAAAGACTGTGCTAGAGTAACAAAATGTTAGCGTTGCCTACCACCCTTCTTGTGGAAGGGAGCAATGAGCTGATCGGATGCTGGCGGTCTCAGATTTAAGTATTTTCCAATTGAAGCCAGACGGTTGGATGGCCACGGGAGTTCTCTATTGTACTGGGGCTCCGACGAACTATTGCTGGAGAATGGTGGCTTGAAGGCAAGCGAACAAAAGTGTTGCCTGAACGCTTCACGAGACTAACATACATGCTACACTCATTCATTTTTTCTTGTCGTTTAGCGTAGTTCCATGATGGACATTGTCCTCTAAAACGACAAGTTTCAAAACAAGCGAAAAAAGTAAGTATCGGTGAACCTCACTGAAGCCATGCCTGAATTCTAACCACTAACAGGCGTAGTCAAGGATGCTGGCTCTTGAGACTATCACCCAAAAGTTTTCCGAGAGGCAGCAACTGCAGAAACTGCTCTGGAGTCTGTGTCCGATCTCGAGTGATCTGCCAGCTGCGAGTACAACACTTTTGCAGCCCTGAGGTATGACCGCGTACTGTATAATGTGTGAACTGTAAGGTGACCGTGTGCCACGTCAGGCTTTTTCAGCCTTTTGCACCGGCCTTCTTTCGGACTCTGTCCGAGGAAAAACACAAGAGAAGAAAGAAGAAGTAAAGTTGTAGACTTCGGTCACACACAAGTTCATTAGGAACATGCGGAGTCATTATTTTCAACTTTTCAACAGATGTTTACGAGGCACTGCTCAACATGCGCGACACCGATTATCATTTTCCCGAATCGTTCATTGCTTTGCGTTTTGTACCTCTTAGTGAGCGATTGGCTATTTCCCAAACAGCCTCTAATCACAACCGCATCTGCTTCATTTCCACCCAGTGAAACCCTAATTTCCTAATCATCGAATCTACAGATACAAAAACCTGCCGGGATATGTCATAAAATGAACGATATTTGTATTTTATAAGTTGGTGAAACATACATCATCGTATGGTCGTTACCACTACCACTATCGTCACCATAGTGAGTATATCACCACATTAGGGGCCTCTTGAACAGCCTTAGCCCAGGGCCCCAAATTCCTAATCCGGCCCTGCAACCACCCCAACTTGCTTGGAACCTCGAGGCCTCCATCGTCCACTTGCTGGCTGGAACCAGCTTGACACCTGTTTGGTCCCTGTTGAGCACCAAGTCGTCGGGAATACTGAAGTGGTTTTTCTTCTCGTCGATAGTCTGCAGGAACTTCTTTTTGGCACCCTCGAAATCGTTTGGAAAATTTCGCGCAGTCTTCGTGGCCTTACGCTTGACGAATCCTATCCTGTTCAGGAAAGATCTTGCCCAGGGTCTGTCGAGAACGAGAGTCCCACCAAACTCTGGCAAGAGTGTGGGCTTGGTCGCCCGCACAATGCCCAGTGCAGCAGCGATGCAAATCCTGGAGTTTATAACACCGCCCCCTTCTCTGAGCTCCACAATGTACGCCCGTACGTCATCATCCAAGTTTCCAAGCACAGGCTTGACACCTCGAAGTTTACCAGGCAAGGTAGCCAGCTCTTTTGAATGACAGGACTTGTAGGCTTGGATATAGGAGGTCTTCATCCCCCTGAGGGTGCTCTCGTTGAGAAGCTTTTCTCTTCCATCGGAAAACTTCCTCACTGCAGCAATTGTCCCATTTTCCGCAGCATATTTTCCAATCTTACATCTAAGTTCGTCATTGTAAGCAGAGTAGGGCCCTTGTTTCCGCTTTCGGGAGTCCACGGCGGTAGAAGCGGCAATAACACTTTGATTGGCCGACGTAAAAGAACGCTTATCATGTGTGGTCTTGCATACCTGTGGGTCAGGCAGTCCCGGCATATGATGATCTTCTGCATTCTCGACCACTGGGTTGAAGTAACGTAGTAAGGACATCGAGGGACAGCAGACTGACGGGCACAAGAAAACGTACCGCACTGACACAGAGCGTGCTGGCGTCGACGACCCCGGAACGCAGCCAAGTTTGATTGGCCCCTAAACCCACTTTGAGTCGGTTTATGTACAATCGTTGGACCCCATCGCCCTTTGTCGCTGGGCTTCCATGCAGAGTGTGTGACCTCGAAAAGTGAACCCAAGAAAGGTTAAGGGGTGTGTGACCCAGTTAGTTTGGACCCTTAACTTATTTACATACACTGGTTTGACCCCATTGCCCTTGGCGGTTGTCCTTTCATGCAGAGTGTGTGACCTCAAAAAGTGAACTCGAGAAAGGTTCACATCAAAGAAAACCGATGTGAACACTAACCCAGCCTTTGTCGGCGTCTCGAAGCTGCGGGTAACGGCAGTGACTTCCGGACCATTAGTCACACAACCTACCGCCGTCTTCCCTTTCCTAGATTTTGACAGATTGACCAAATACTTTACTAGGGGGAATACGGGCCACTCCCCGCGAATACAATGGCCTCGGGGACGACAGGTTTTGCGCACTTTGAATGGGTGGATGTGTCATGGCGTTGCGGTTTTCCCCTTTAGGGTAGGATGGTGACTAGCGCCGTCTCTCGGTGCGGGATATTTTGCTACCGGCCGAACTCTCTCAATATGTGGACGCTGTTCGGTCGCGGCGACGTAGGTCGTCTCTTGAATTTAAAAACCAGCGAACACTTCATTGGTGACTCACTTAGAGGGCGCATATACGTAGGATGAGCTCTATGTCTACGTTCTGTTAAATAAACCGCACGCATGTAGCTCGATTAGCGGGTATCAAAATTTGTACGAGCGGTTTTGAAAGCTGCTCTGACAAGTGTGCTTAGTCATAATCGCAGTTCAACGCAGAACGAAGCAAATAATAATAAGGAACTATGTCGACACAAGAAGCACGTTTAGAAGGCACAGCTATTCGTTGTCATATGCTTCACTGCAAAGTATTTGCTACTATGATCACCGCTAAAGCGCCCGAGAAGGCACCTTTAGTGAACGGCCCTATTTTCGCGAGCTCGGTATGTCGAGAATTTTTTAAAGTGCTGGGTTCGGGAATGTTTGGCTGGAGCAAAATTCTGAAATCAGGAGTGGGGTTGTGTGTATTAGATATGAGAGGATTTAATGAAGTGGTCCATTTCTCTCTATTTAACTTGCAAATAGATGGTGCTTTGCAGCAGCTCAAGAAAACAGAAAAAATATTCAGAAAGCTGGAAATAATTTTTCATTACTTTGTGAATAGTCAACATTATTCCTAATAGACCATGCCGGCCTTGAAGAAAACTGGTTTGGGTTATTTTAGTATTTCTAGATTGATAATTGAAGGTGCGAACTCAGATTCCACTTATAAATGTCATTGGACATTTTTTTTAAACTATATTTATTGCACATCGAACAAATCTATACAGCTTTGCATTCAGAAAACACATATCCGTTTTAACACACACAATAACGGTTTGAACAAGTATATACAGCTCAGCATTCAACACAGATCTCTTTTTACACACACAATAACGTGATTTGATCTCGAGGGAACCGAAAGAATGAAAGGTGTTTGCCTGCAAGGTCCGGTTCTTACAGTGGAGAACGGAGCACATTGCCCCTCCTGTCATCTTCTTTGACTGCTTACTGCGGCGAACGCGTCATACTTGGTGCACTACCGCGGAGAAGGACGCCGGTATCAACAAGCGGCGCCAGGTTGCTCAATGGTGGCCGCTGAAACTCGTCGCGCCCGGCCTGGCCCGGCGACCCCGTGATTGCCCGCCCGCGTTTGCCATCGTCGGTGACGCATATTGGCAACACCTCCTATGGTCACCTGCTCCGGCGAGAGGAGAAAATGAGAGAGTGGGCGAGAGGAAATAGGGAGAGGGACACACCCAAATTATCCCGCGCCACCAGGGGAGGAATCGGCGCGGCCATCACTCCGTCTAATGCAAATGAGCGGAGTGTCCCGTATTCCCCCTAGTAAAGTATTTGGATTGACTGAAGCCGCAGAATCCTAGAAAGATGGAAAGACAACCGGGCCGGAAGGGGGGGGGGGGGGGGTCCGGTGGCAATCTGGATTCGCGAAAATTAGAACCCGCAGAATAATTTAAATTTTTCAACTTTGGCCCGATCCGCGAAAATTTGAGCCCGCGAAAATTCCGTCGTTTACAGTATATATATATATATATATATATATATATATATATATATATATATATATATATATATATATATATATATATATATATATATATATATATTTATATTTATATATATATATAAGAATCTGCGACATGCGATTTCGAATCGGTGTTTTCAGGACGGAACGAAAGCCAATATTTGGAAATAGTTGCCAACTCATTGCGTTTTTGAAAAAGTGAACGCGCTGCAATAGCGGTCATGCGTACGGCAAAACTGGCAAATATGAAATGGTCATTAAACCACATTTTTCTGACGGCGGAATATCGTACAAGCATCACCCACAGGGCATGACACGTATCACTATGTGACACAAATCGCAGTGCATTATAGTCAGCTCTTCTTTTATTTTACAACTTTACAACACAAACCTTTCAACACACATTTACCAAACCTGAAAGTTCATTGAAGCGTCCACAAAGTTTGGTAAAACAACAGCAATTCTGAGAGCTCTCTCTTCATCGATTACGCTTAGTGCGTTCACCGCTGTGAGATGAACTATCTCGTAAAAGCACTGGGAATTCTTCCCACGTCGAGTTTTCCTGCCATGGTCACAAGCGAATGTCGTCCCGTCCGTTGTAGAGGCCAGTTCATACACGTGCAACCGAGTACGACCAAGAGAGACAAGGCCGGTTTTTAAGCCTCTTACGAAGGCGTAGGACCTGCTCTGCAGCAGCGCATCTGGTCGTACACTGTCGCAAGAGGCTTAAAACCTGTCTTTTCTCTCTCGGTCGTACTCCGTTGCAAATGTGTGAACGGGACTTAATCCTCGCACCGTCGAACGCAAAAGAACTTTGTAGAACTAGATATCCATGTCCGTCATACCGGACCACGCAGATCACGGCACACCACTGCCGGCCATCATCAACAAAACCACGTGACCTCAGTCCACGTTCCACGTGACGCCTGAGAGGAAGGGGTGCCCTCGGAAAGGGAAAATGAGGGCCAGTTATGGCCCTCCTTTTTTAAATTTTAATTTGGACTTGCAATTGGGATAGCGTTCGAAAGCGCGCAGAAATAACCACACAAATTTACCATTAGTGACTCTATCAAGCGAAATATGGCAACCTGCATACACGAAAGATTAAAAAATAAACTGAAATAAACATGGGGCGCGCGGTGTCCCTTCTCCGCCACGCTGTTACTCTCTGTCACCGTCGTCCCTCGTGCGCCACCACCGCTTCGGAGTTCTGGAAGGTTCTCCGGCAAGGCGCTAGGCGGCGCTCGCCCTAAATTATCTCTCTCCCCTTTCCCCAGACATGTTTATAACTTTAGACCAGGCAAGATTAGCTCTCCGTCCGAGAAGAGGGAATGGCAAGGGCGTCTCGTTGCGAAGGGTACACGGAAGGCAGCAGCAGCAGTAGGAGAAAAGCTATGGGGAAGGACCCCGACTGTCACAGACGAGAAGCAGAGCAAAATCGCCTTTCACAGACCTTCTAAACTACATCTACAACTATTCTGCCAAATACAAAGCCTCTAAAGCAAATATCCTAAAGCATATCGGCATAAAGCAAATCTCTTAAAGCACATTCTTCAACAACACAAGAGCTGTCGCTGCCAATCGCCTGCACATCTTGTGTTGTTTGGTCGTTTGCCGTATTTTTGTGAGCGGTGCGCTCAAGAAATTTGTGTATTGTTATTATTGGTTCATACAGCTCGAGCTTATAATAGCCTGCAGTATATTACGTAAAAATAATATAACGAAAGAAAAAACCGTTGATTTGCGCTATGCTTTATTGCATAGGAGGCGCATTTTGTATTTTCACTCTAAAAAATGGGAAATATTCCTCAGTCCAATGATTCAACTGAGAAACAATATTTTAGCATGTAGACACACTCAACTATTCGGATTAGCTTAAGATTACAGGTGTTCACTGGAAGTAGGACGCCAACACTGTAGTCAAAGCCGAAGCGTAAGTGAAGCCTACTTTTTCAAGTCTGTCAGCTAATACCGGCGGGGTGATTCACTATACGTATACCACATCAAGGTTTCAGCTAACTTTATTTTCCGGGGCCACTTACTTCGGGGTGTCTTTATGGTGTAACCCCATCGCTTCCAATCGCAGCCGTGCACAACTAAGCATCTGGTTCGGTTTCGCAGAAGAAAAAAATAAATAACCGCACATGTCGTACGACGAGAGTCGCTCCATGCGTGTCTTCAGCCTGGATCTCGGAGGTCTGGGCTTACACGCAGCTCGTTGGAAGAAAAGACGCAGCTGCAGCAAGACGGAAGATGATGTTTCCGCCTCGCCTCGACGGTCGCTGCTGGCCGCTTCAAAACTATTTTCTCGGCTTCTCCGAAGTGTCACTCAGGCACGTGTCATCGACCGCGATTGAGGCGATGACTTGTCGGAGGACTGACAGCAGCTGCTGCCAGCCAAACAGCATCTTGAGAGGTGCTTCGTCCGAAAAACTAAACGCTCTTCAAGTTGCCCGGCTCAATTTTCAATCTAGCGGCTTGCGCTTATGCCGTTTCCTGTTATTCAAAGGCTAAATTACGAGGAATGTAAAGTTTCGGGAAAAAGAATATATTGAAAGGCGCGGGAGTCAAACCGGGGACTATCGACCAGCTACCTATATATTCACTGTACCTAAATGTTCTACTTCAGTAATCCCACCCAAGGTCCGTTTCCTCAGGGCTATGCGATCGGCGAGCCGCAGTCCCGAGTCCTGGTTTCACACCTGAGATTGTCCCCTTCCAGTCACAACAAGTCCTGAGTTCCTTCCGCTTTCCCTTGTTTCTGTTCTTCCCGCGGTTCCGGCGCTCGTCAGCCGAGGCGTGGAAGGAAACAGCTTTGTGCGTTCACTAGCTTTCACACCGCGCATATTTAAATGCGGCGCTAACATCGGTATGCGCCCATTTACGTGCCCCGGGAAAAGGGAGACCAAAGTGGGATGCGAAGGCGGCGAAAAAGTAAAAAGATCCTCAAGTCTAAGTTGATGATGCGAAGTGTACCCATGGTGTGGGTTGCTGCGACGAACGCGAATTCTAGAGAAGAGCGACTGCGCAAAACACAAGCTCTAGAACACCTTGCAGGCTCATAGAGGTAGTAAATCGGGTCTCCGGCGCAGTTTACATTTGGAACTTTTGTTTCCAGCTGCATCTATTTTCTTTTTTTTTTTTGCATTCTTCAACTGCAATTTCCATATGAGCTCTGGCTTTGTTTTTACGCTTGTGTTTCAAAGTGTAGGTCTGTACGTGTGTTTCTGGAGTGGTTCCATATATTACGACCATAACTCCTGCGGGTCCAGACGAGGAAATATCCTGGGGTGATTTGTGTTATTTTGTTTAAAACTATTGAGGTTTTAACTGTAGGCAATTATTTACGCGTCGAAAACTAAAAAAAAGTTCCTCAGTTGCCGCCCGAAACTCGATATAGATATTGTGACGAGATTTTCGGTTTGTCTCCTGGTTTCCTCACGTAACTTTTACTGCCACGTAGAGCTCTGTATCTAATCGCCCGCAGACATACACTGCGTAGTTTGGAGTTCATGCGGACGTCGTGTGATGTTTGGAAAGGAAAAGAACATACCAACTACCGCTCACTACTACTACCCACCGCTCACCCAAAAGCCACCGCTCACAGATGAAAAAAAGTTAATGGCAGCAGCTGTGTCATAATTAAACAATGTCAACAAGCAAGCAACCACGGTATCTCAGTTATGTAGAGTGTTGAAATGTAATTTCTTCGCTAAAACGCATACAGTCCTTTCAAACCAAAGACGCGTGTGTTCTAAATCAAGCATCTTACAACGCTAGAAGCCTGTTATTGCGTATATTAGCGATAATATCGCCTACTAGAAATAAAGGTGGCATAAACGTACTTCCCTGATGATGTCAGTTTATAAAGAATTTAAGTTTTTAAACGTTCATTACATAGCATTTGTACTTATCGAATGGCTGCCAGTTCGAAACGTTGATGCCTTATATGAATACTCAAACTTGAATGCAAGTTTGCCCTTAACAATGTTTTTGCATAGATATACCAAGAAAATGCAGGGAGCTCAAGAACTTTCAACATCTTGAAAACCCGACTCCCAATGTTTGTTTCTTGGCTTCGTCTTTTTTTTTTAAATGTTGAAAGCTTTTTTTTTAATTGTTATTTGTTTACAATTATTAGGCTGCATCTCCTCTTTGGCTATATCACGACGTATGTATTGATCCGTCCTTCGGGCACCTACTTGTGTTCATCAATGTTCTGCTTGGCCCTTGAGTAAGCTGGGTTTGCGCTACTGCTTTGAGCACCTGATGCCCGCAACACGTGATCACAAAAATAATACAAGGAGATCGTGTGGACCAGACTGGCGCCACCGTACCGGGCTCCTACATAGGAGCTCGAGCAAAGACGTTATTTTTGCTACTTCGCAGCAAATACGATTGGTGAGCAGTGTTCCGCGAGGATACTTGATGCTACCATATTATGATACATATGCGGCGTATGATAAACATGAGAGATTATTGGTAGTATGATCACAGTTTTGAGGAGCACTCTGGAACATTAAATACATCTTAACCAAGAGCACTGGCTAACGAAGACTACCTAAACCCCTGAAACGCATGATCCCTGACTTCGTTAATTGTCCGGATCTCTTAACAATGCCACCTTTTGCCTGCAGAAGGAATCTGATTTGTAAATTAAAATATGACTGTCTTGTACAAGCTAAAAGGAAGCGTATAAAATGCATGCGCACACTTCTCTTTTGTGAAGTACAGAAGGTAGCTAGATGAACGCTTTCTATTGTTTTCAAGTTCCCCATCTAAATATACAAGTATCAATGACAACATCGCTTGTAATGGCTTTGCGTCCTCCTCCTTAATACGCTGCGTCATCAACAGAAAGAAAATTATGATTTCATGTTTTGTTTAATACCATCTTTCAGCCTTCTAATGTTTAAATGTTATTTGTCTAATTTTGACAGCGATGTGAACACATTCCTTCGAGCCTAAGTGGCGCAAGTCTAAAATGATTCGAACCGCCTTAAATAACCCCTTCAAGAACTTTCTGATACATGTTGACGATCTTTTGAGGCATTATTTCAAACCTGGGTTAACATGTGGAAAGTTCGGTAGCCAACCACACTCCAGCGCGCACACATATCCACAATAAATAGGGTCTAAACGTGTTACCACACTTGGGAAAGAATGTGACACGCCGAAAGGACTCAAGTTCCTGCATAATATCCCACTCTCGGCGACAACCTTTATAGACAGTGCGGTTTAGATTTCTTGCCACCAGGACGCCATAAAGCTTTCGTGGCGTCGCCGAAAGGCCTCCAGGGACGACCCGTAGGCCCTCCTTCCAAATTCTGCGCAGCTGCCACAAGGTTCTCGGGGGAAGGGGTGTCTCCTCTCCAGGGGACACCCAACATATCAACGTCAGTGAGTTTTGTCCCAACATGAATCATCTGTCGCCCCTGAACTGATGGGACCCCGTCATCACCGCCCCCAATGCCAACGAACTCGCTCGGTCGCCGAGAACGCTGCTGCGAAGAAGCAAGCGGTTCCTCTCAAAGGGAGAAAATGGGGGGAAAAAAGAAAAACAACAAGAAATATTTAACTAACAAAAAAAAAAACCGCGGAGAGTCGTCTAATTTAATATTTTAGAATATTAAAAAAGAAAAGAAACTCCATTTTTCTGGGACACGAACGCGTTCCTGTCCTCATGATTACAGTTAAGAGTAGGCGGACTCGTGATTTTGTGGCCGTCGAACTCATTCAGGCCGCGCTGTGAGAGGGGAAAATTCTAAATTACGGGTGTGCTTTATCTAGTTTCGTGGATATTTTCTAGCACAATACATTTTTAAAGTAAATTGCCTTTTGCTCTATTCTTTTTTTCTTCTTTTTTTTTGGTGGGGGGGGAGGGGGGCCTCGTAGGGGAAAATGAGAACGAAAAATAGTATTTTAAATGAGACGGACTTAATGCAAAAGTGCTCTAAAATAAATATATATTTTGGTATTTTCGGATCGTTATGATAATTTTTAACTTTTTTTTTTATTATACACTAGCACGAAACAAAAACAAAAATATTTCCTAACCGCCTGGTTTGTATTTTGATCGCTATGGGCTGAGATGTTTTATACGATTGCTAATTAAGTGTTGAAACCTATCAAAAAAGCTTTCACTGTACTCGCTGTGACCTCAACCAGAAAGGCGCGGCGTTTTGCGCGATGTTCATGCCCTACGTGCCGCGACGCTAAGTACTTTTACGCGATTTGGTTTTCAGATATGCATGAAAGACGTTTGAGCGCATCAAACGTCAAGATGAAAAAAAAACTGGGTAACTGATTTATATTCACAATCAAATATCTGTACTCACCGCGTAAGGGGGAAGTTGATAGCGTCCAATAAGGAGCATGTTTTTCTACAGTTATCCGGAAGAAACCGAATATAAGTTATGCCACCTCTATACCCAATAGCACTAAAATGTTAGAGTGACATGGTCGACTAGACAGAAATTGAAAGGCTTCTAACGGTCAAAGTACGTAGGACCCATTAAAAATCTCTAAAAAAATCGCAGATCGTTGAAGGCAACTCAAGAATAACCAGGCTGAGAAATAAGGGTCGTTGATCTGTCCATGACTGCACCACTGAAATCTCACTGGACGCTCGATGATAAGGTAGTGGTCGCGACCATAGTCACGGAAAGATTAGGATGAAAAGGGTATGGCGAGTTCCGAGCTCCTCATCGTCGCTTCGCAGCCAATCAGATTGCAGTATTCGCCGATAAGAAGGCAGCAGAACGAATCATGAGGCAAGAAGCCTATAGTCATAATACGCCACGTCGGAACACTGACAGGGCATTTATGCTCGCCGAGCTTTTTATTTAAACGTGACCTCTAAGAGCCCAACTACCTGAACGTAATTTGCGATTCTTTCGTTTCCGCCCGAAAACAGCCGGTCGGGAACTGGCCGGTTTTAGTCGCGCTCACTTTCTTTTCCGTGGTGATGCGGCGTTCAAACTATGTGTACGAAGTATAGGGTGTCCGCGAGAAAACCGAACCCTAGTTTTTCGCATTGCAAAAATAAACTAGGCATCGCGGAGAGCTCGTAACTCCGTCACAACGTTTAGTGCCAGCCGTTCGAGCAAGATGCCAAAGTTTCAACATTTACAATTACCGGAACAAAAGGTTAGAAGTGAAAAGCTGTTTCCGTCTATGAGAGGACGCCGTCCGTGAGAAGCAGCAGACGGAATGCCGCTGTTTGCGACCGCAGCTCACAGAAGGCGCCACTTGCCCTCAAGGCTTCCTGAGCTCCTTCGCTTGTCTAACCCGAACGACTGGCGATCCAAGTTACAATACCTGCCAAAAGTATCGTATCCTTGTCCCCAACTTGGTCGGTTGCTAATAGAAAGGAAACAAAACTAAATAAATAAATTAAAATTGCAATCAATCGTTTTTTTTTTTTTTGAGAAGGCATTTCGACAAATATTAAAACGTCTGCTTCTGTGTTCATGAGCGCCTACACTCATCTATGCGCACCTGTATTGATTGTTTATGTTCAGTTTTATTTTATTATCAACTGGTGTTTCTTAGGCGGCAGTTAACGCGCAGACAACAGAGTCAGGTCGTACTGTGGCACGCCGAACTAGGGAGTCTTAAAAAGGTCAAGCGTACGTTTTGGAGTTCGGCTTACGGCCACCTTCCAAGACGGTGATCTGGACGTCGGCCCGGTGCTTTGCAGAAGAAAGTAGCGTCAAGAACAAAACGCACGTCTTCCACGTTCCTCATCAGAAGGAAGAGCTCCGCTTCGCCATCGTCGGTGACTTCGAATCAGATCTCCCTTTGTCTTTGCGAAGAGTTGAACGTTTGTTCGGTGTATCCAAGCACACCGTGCGCAAGGCTATCCGCGATATGCGCCCGTACAAGCTTGGCCTGATTGATGAGTTCTTACCCGGTGATTACGAGAAGCGACTTGACTTTTGCCGGGACGAGCCTTCAGAATTTTACAAGATCCATCATATCTGCAGTTTTTGCTGTTTAGTGATGAGGCGACATTTCACCTGAATGGGCAGGTCAACACCCACTGCCGCTATTCGAGTTGACGAATCCGCACTGGACGCCCGAGAGGGCTTCGCAGTCGCCGAGTGTAAAAGTCTGGGGTGGAACCTGAGGGCAGTGGCGGATCCAAAGGGGAGGGGGGGGGCGACAGGCGGCCGCCCCCCCGCCCCCAAACGAAGTCGACCCCCCCCCCTCCCCCTTCTCGGAGGGCAATTCGACATGGGTGGACCCGCCGGTGCACAAGAAAGAATGGGAGAATAGTATCCTTACAAATTTTCCGCCGCCCCCCTTCCCCTAAAACGGAGTTCTGGATCCGCCCCTGCCTGAGGAAAGGGCGTAGTTGGCCCCTTTTTCTTCGACGGCAACGGGTCTACCTTGCAGATGAAGTAGGATGAGTTTCTTCCCGAGTTGGAAGCACTGCACGTGCAGCAAAACGTGTGAATATTTATGCAAGATGGGGTGCCACCCCACTGTGCAACAAGTGTAAGGCACTGGCTTGACACCATCCTTCCGAGGACGCTGGATGTGCCGGGGATCACCGAACATGGCGTCCACCGCCAGACCTCGCAATATCCGACTTTTTTCTTCGGGGGTTTTGAAGTGCGTCATTCAGACATCCGGTTGTCGGGGCGTCGGGGCCGTTGGGGCCAGTCGGGGTGTGCAAGATGCTCATTTCTGGGATCTGAACCTGTCGTTCTTGCCGCGTGTCCTGTGCTTTTGTCGTGTTCTCGTGTTGGTGTGCGTACTTAACGTTCGTGCGCTCCACGGGACGAGTGTGTGCCTCGGCGTGGACCGCTCCGAGGATCCACCTATCCTCGTGGGTCCGTGGTGTTGGGGTGCCGGCGAAAACTGATAGCTCAACGACTCACGGAAAGTCGAGTTAATTAGAATTAAGGATGGCCTAATTTATGTGCTATATATGATCATGAGCTAGTGGCACTCACCGGCAGCCGTTCCCGATCGAAACAGCACCGTCGAATGTACGGGAACAACGGACCCAGTGAAAACCCTGAACTATTTAGCCAGCCAGAAATTTTCAACCGGGGTTTCTCAGCTTGCAAACGATGGTAGCGGTACACGAGAATAATTAGACTGAACCTTGTGCTGTTTGTATAGGCCAGTGGTCTCAAACTCATTTGAGTGTGGGGGCCAAATAGCCCACACCGGAAATGTCGAGGGCCAACGTAAGACGGGGGGGGAGAGGGGGGGAAGGGGAGTCAAATGATTTTAAAGAGAAGAGACGTTGTGATTTATACTTTTCCTAAGCTCACAGTTTTGCCAGTGACATCTTTAGATTTGATTTCTCTATGACTACTTTGGACCATAATCTGATGTGATAAGAATTAAAGTGACACTGCCCCGCCAACGTCCTGGCATTTTAATGAAACAAGGGAGCAAGTACAGCGTCGTTCCCGTTGCTCAATCCGCTCAGGATTTACCCAGCTCAACATGTCTCTAAAAACAATCAGTTAATTTGACAGATGTTGCTTTCCTGATGATTTTTATTACAGCACTCTGAACAAATACTTGTATTTTAATGGTGATAATTTTTTGAAGGCGAGAATCCCGAGCTTGTAGCTTTATCTCTGGCAGTTGTTCATGCTTATTGAGAGTTTGCGAAGCCGAGATGCATCCTTGAACGAATAGCTCGGGCTTGCAGCCTAGTACCGGAATCGTTGTAGATTACAAAAAGCTGGGAAGGAAAAAAAAGTAAAAGCGAAACAAGGGACAAATGAAAACAGGTAAGTATAAAATATGTGAATATGTTAAAATACCAGAGCTACTTTTCGAGCGAAAATGAATCGACGAGATGAGATCACTATGGCGCATGCCATTTCTAGCGCTCGAGACATGGGAACCGGGACTTGTAGCCGGTTGCCTGTAGACCGCGTCCCAGCGAGCCGCGGGCCGCGTGTTTGAGACCCCTGGTATAGGCTGTGTAAAGTGTGCTACAATTTCGAACGCGCACATTGCGTAGTTTAGGCACCGTCCGCTCTCTTCGGTGTCCGTTTCTTGAGTCAGCGTGAAAGTCTACTATGATGATACCACACCGGCTATCTGTCAGAAAGAGGTCGTTGTGGAATATCGGGTGCATCGATTTTATCGAAGCATTCCGGCGGAATCGCCGGAGTCGCTTGGCACGACTCCACCGAACCTGTGAAGCAGCTACGGACGCGATATCGTGCTTTTCTTTTCGTTTTTGTTTTTGTGTTAACATTTGTGTGACATTTCGAAGAAAATAAATGCTGGTTTGCACTCATTATCATCAACATTTTCTTGTTTTCGAACTGCTAACCACTATCCCGAATGATTGTTTTGAAGCTTGACAACACGACGAGGACGAACCACACTGACCGATTGCATCTAGGCTAGGCGGCGCAAGCTACCACCGGTAGAGATGATGCGGTTGCCACGGAGACGCGTATGCAAAAGTGGGGCAGTTTGTCGGGGCGCGCTGGACCGCGCTGGTCTACGCTAGACTGTAAACACCATCGTTCGGGAGCTTCTCGGCATGGCATGACGTAATGCAGTGGCCGACGAACTTCGGTCAACACAGGCACTTGTTGTGTTCGTCGACGTTGCAGCAAAAACAGCTCTTTACTCATAAAAAGTTTTTTTCTTAACAACACGCCTTGCTTTCTTTGATAAGCACTTTATTTCTTCTACTAGCAAGTAGATTGTGGTGCAAACTTTGGTTATATTAATGATCGCAACAATGTTATTCAAGTCATCCGGCTTGCCTCGACCCGTCATGAACAGAATTGTGCCATAAAAGTAATTAAATAATTGTAGAAACCCTCGTTAGCTCATATAAAATAAACTAACACTGAAGGACAGTGCCGAGTTATTACCGTATACTTAAAAACCACCTGTTTTTTGTCTTTTCGGAAACAAAATTACATCTCTGCTAGAGCCGCTAAATGAACTACGCTTAAAGTATCGGCACTCCGTTCCCCGATCTGTTAAAAGCCGCCATCTTGGTGCTTTGAGCAAACCAAACCTAACAGTCGATCGTCACAATTAAAAAATGCGACTTTTTCAGCTTTGAAGACGGGGGGGGGGGGGAGTTCAGGTGATATTGTTTTGCTCTGTTACGAACTGTTCTAACATTTTTTGAGAAACGAAAAACGTTTCCTGTGATTTGAAATAAAGATTCGGATCAGTGGCAACCATGATTCTTTGCACCAAGATGGCTGTAGTGTCGTTACTCAGAAGCGTAGGTGCCCCTGGGCTCCTCCTTGGTGAACAAACAGCCAATGTAAATTTCTGCAGAACAGTTTCTGGGCTTATCAGCAATATGAGGATTCGTTTTGTTGTTCTTTTTTGTTCTTATTTGATATGCGTGCGCGTCTTTCGGAACGGACGACCTTCAATGCATCTTTCGCTTTCTCGTTTAATTGATACTTTTCAAAGACGGCGCTTTTCATTTCAGTTGCCATAAACGCAATGTATGAATAAAGAGTGGAGACCATCAGTCGTAAAAAGTTGCAGTTTTTGAGCACACAGGATTGAGAATCACTGCCCTATCCGTTGGAGTCATATCAGAACGGCGCAGACAATAAATATCCTTCGCCAGCGGCGCACTACAGTGTGCCGATCACGGACTGCCTCCTTTTAGCCACACTGCGATCGTTACAGGGTCGGTCGAGCGTTTTCTTTCGTCGTCAGAGCGTCATTGGTTCGTCTAATTTCTTTTATTGTAAAGCAGAATAAACACGTAGTTTGCAACACTAACGAGGCTATCTTTCATGTCAACTGGAATGAATGTTGTGTTTACTTTTGCAATTTCGGACTGTTTGTCAGCACGTTCATAAAGCCTGTAAGGGGCACTCAAGTGCTTTCTGAGATCGTCTATTTATAGTCATAACGCAATCCACGGGCTCTAAGCATCCTATAAATCCTAAAATTACATTCAAGGGCGGCCGATTTCCCTATTAAAAATCCAATCAAAGATCGGTGTTCTGCGCCGTGGCGCAGACCGTCAGGGGCGCTGTCGGACGGGAAGGCAGCAGGAAGGGCGTGCGCCAGCCAATCACGAGTCCCGGCGTACTGATTTTGAAATGCGCGCGTATTTGGCGGACTGATTTTGAAATGTGCGCGTATTCGGCGGACTGATTTTTTCGAATGTGTGGTATAGGACGGACTCATTTTGAAACGTTCATCGAATGCGGTTTCGTCGCATGGAAATTCTTCGGCGGACGGCAGATATCAGGTTCATCCGGTACGACGCCGCTTCTACGCGCGACGCCGACGCCTCGAACGCGCCGCATACGTACACGACGGCATTCCAAGGCGCTGCGAAGCCAGCGAAGCGTCTTCGGCATCGACACCGGACTCCGGATACAAAGAGAAGAACGCACTCGGCGACGGAACCCAGCGGCTCCGCAACAGACTGATAGGTGATACGCTCTTTATTGTAAAACTCACATGTATAGTTGATGCCGGTTTTCTGTTTTAAGGTGCCAATGCGGTTGCATGTCGATGGAGATCTTTGTCAGGTTGTCTGCCGCCGGGTGTACCCCTGCCGCCGTACGCAAGCAGCAGGGCCGGCGCGCTGCGTGACGGCCACTTGGATTTCGACTCGCTGTGCCCTCAGCCCGGGTGTGCTACGACTCGCTTCACACAGTAGACGCCACTATGGGCAGAAGAAAATGCGGGGCGACGAGGAACAGGTGAGTACGGTTTACCGATCGTGAAACTTGCGATTGGCGTCGACACCGTCTCAATCATCGGCGCCCGTTTTTCTTGCCGCACGTCCGCACGTTGTACGTTTCAATAAAAAACACTTAGCGATCAATTGCTTTTTTAATGTTCGCTTCACGTGTCTGTTTTTTGTTTGTTTGTCTTGTTTGCCGTGCGTTTTCGTCTTCTTGCCCATGCCTCCCAAGCTGCGAGCCGAGGATGAGGACTCCTCCAGCGTCACGGAGTCGGAGTTGGGCTCCGGTCCGTCGTCGGTTGAGATCTTGGCCCTCAATGACCGTATGTCTACCGCCCTCGAGTTGGTGATGGAGCATTTAGCAGCCGTCACGGGCGGGTCCGGCGGCCAGCGGCAGCGCGAGCCCGAAGGGCTCGACGACCGCAAGTCCGTCGCCGACTTCGTGGCGGTGCTGGGCGTGTACGCAGGAGCGTCCAGCGCCTCGGACGCGTAGCGCCTCGGATGCCTACGTGCTGAAGCGGATCTTCCCCCTTGCCTTGCCGGCGAGTGCGAGACGATGGTGGGTGTTGCAGATTCTAATTGACTGCACCTCGACCGGAAAGGGCTATATGTACGACGCGAAACGTTTTGGTTCTCGTATAAAACTAACTGTCAAAACAAGATTTTCGAAGCTGTAAAGTAGCATAGCGGTAACGCGTCTGCCTCGTATGCAGCAGACCAGGGTTCGACCCCCCTTGTGGGTTTACCTTTTTTTTTTTTCTCGAACATTGTTTTGTAGAGGCATTTGGCAATATTTACATTTCTTTTCTATGATTAACAGTGAAAAGAATGAATGTCTTCGACGAAACTTCGCTCAACTAAATGGTATGGTCCTCCCTTTCCGGAGGTGCATGGGGAACAGCGGAGCTTGGTTGCCGGCTAGAGCGCCGCAAAGGGGGCAGGAGGGGGGGGGCTTGGGCCAAATGGTTAATACTGTATTTACTCGAGTAATAGCCACACTATTTATCAACAAGGCCCTTCCGTCTACTTTCCCACAGAACACATATGCAGCCAATCATTGCGTTGCGCATAAATAACAAAGCGAATAACCAGATCGAGAACACGATTCTCCATACAAATGCAATCTTCACAGATGGTATCTTCGAAGGAAAACATTATCTCTGTCTTGTAAACAGCTGGAACCATGCTGTCGATCGCGGTGATTGGCAATCTGCGTGTTCCGCGGAAAAACGAACCCTCAAGTTTTCTTCATAAACAGTGCGGCTATTACTCGAGTAAATACGGTAGTTTTGTAATCAGCAGCCGCTTACTGTCGCAGCAAAGCGACGTGAATGCGGGGGGGGGGGGGGGTTACCGAGCTCCCAGTGATACACGCTTTGTCCAGCGTGAGCTCTCCGTGTCGTTCATATAGCCTTATACCCGTGCTACACGGGCAACTCGAATGCCATATGCAACGAGTGAACGAATGACATTTGAACGATCGGCCAATCAGCGCGCGACACCCTGAGCGCGGGGCGTTCCACGCGCGACAGATCGCGAGCCCATTTGTCAATCACATGAATGTCATTCGTTGTAAATGAGTATTCCGAGTTGCCCGTGTGGCACGGGTATTAGTTATTCTATTTCCATTTCTTGAGGCATTCCGCCGCAGCTTCCGAGAGGAGTTCCTGGCACCGGGGTACGAGTCCCGAGTCCAGCGGAAAATCGAGTGTCGCACACAGAACCGAGAAGAAGGCCTTGTGAAGTATATTCGGGTCATGCAGGAACTGCTCAACCGAGCAGTGCAAGCTGCTCTCGAGTCGGAGAGGGTTACTCGCATTGTTCGTCAGTCACCCCTGTTACAACATGTATCTTCATGGATCCAACTACGACACCATTGAAGACCTCGCGTAGGAAACCATTGCGGCTTGCGTGGACTACAGGCCTCCCGCCCCAGCTGCAGAAGCCTCCGGGCAGTCCTGTGCGTGGGTACCCCCATGCGTCGACCAAGAACGAGCAGCTCCGACTCGACACCTTCCTGAAAGGGTCTGTGCCAACCCCGCCTGCCTGCTGCCCTCGCCCTGAACTCCTTGACTGTCGTCGGGAGGTCAATGTTTTTACAACAAGCTGGGTCGTCAAGAGTCTCAATTCCTAATCCAGGGAAGCCCCAGGCGGCTGGGATTGCCCCCCTTCCCCCGGGGGCCCGCACCAGGGCTGAAATTTTGCAGCAGGTGCTGCAGACCTTCTCAAGCGGCCGGCTGCGGTCCCCACGGCGAAGGCCGGCTGCCCAACAGTCTTCGAGATCATTGAACGGCCAACAAATGACCTAGCTTGGGCCGAGAGGTGGCTGGCAATGAGGGAATGAACCAGTGGAGTTGAGAGGCAGCGGCCAGTGTTGGAGAGACTGGAGCAACATTGGAAATAGAGCAGCAGAAGACCGTTGGCAGCCCAGTTCCTGCTACTACAGACAGCGTGACCATTCTCGCAGCCAATGCCTGCACTGGTGGTGCGGAGCCAGAGGAACCTGGGGGCTATGTTGCGTGTTTGGACTCCCAGGCGACTAGGAGAAAGAAGTGACGTCAACAACGCTCTTTGGATGTTGATTGGTGGAGTCGCTGATGACGCCATGCGTGTGTTGCTAGGCTACCTGTCTGCGCTTCACGCCTACGTCGCCTTCTCCTAGTCGCCTGGGAGTCCCAAACGTGCCAACATAGTCCCCCAGGGGAACCAACAGGGCCCGCGACGCTGAGGATGCGTCGCTGCCGCCGGGCCCAAGCTGGCGGCAGCGAGTTCCAGCCCCGCGACGAGCGAGTCGCCAGCACTTCTCTCGTCTGTGTCGCATACGACCTACAAGATTGTGGGGACCGTTGGTCGCCCTTCCCCGATGGCCGGTCTCACGACCGTGGACCGAGAGGCGCGCTCGGCCTGGCTGCCGTGAGTTCCAACCTGCTCGTGAAGCTGCAGGAGAGCCGCCCGTGCGGGGTATCTCCTCCTGACTCCCTACTGGGAGGACCTTTTCCGTTCCCCCGCTCATGCTCGGGAACCCTAGTTGTTTTGGGTGAGGACGACGCCCGCGTGGGGAGGGTTGTCGACGCGCGTGCCCGACTTCAGGGAACGTGAGGGACTAATCTCGCGGATGCGATAGGGATTGGACGTGTTGCGAAGAGGGCTTCCTTTGCCGGCTCTGGACTGCGCCCTGGACAGTGCCGACAGGGCCTTTCCATCTGACCTTGTCGGCACGGGGGTTTTGGGGATAGTGTCTTTGGTGTTCCACGTCAATTGCTGAATTCCCAGTCCTATTGTGGTACGTGCTCCTCCTTTGTAGAGAAGTACGCTGTGCGGCTGACGTTCGGACCCCGCCTGCAGCGGTGTTCTCGCGCGCTGCGGGTAGTTTGCGCCTGATTGAGACCGCTGAAACTTTGGTTACCACCACCAGACCATCCCATGATCATCGCACCCACATGACACTTTGGTTACTGCCGTTTCCTTTGCTACCCCTTTCCTGATAACGGAGCAGAAAGTTTGTTTATTGGAGACTTTTTGAGCTGTGCAAAACAAAAAACTCTTTGTTCCTAAAATACACTTCTGCAGTGCGCTGTGTTGCCTGGCATTCTATTCGACGAAGAGGCACGCTAACATTTTCTTTATCTGCCAGTTTTAAACGCAGAATACCTTTGATGGTATTTGTTGCAGGCGAAAATGCTTGCTCGACTTTGATGTTGGCGGTTGGCTATTGGATGCATATTCAGCTGGATAAAACCTTCACAGGTTGTGAGAGGATCAGCCCGCGCAACCTGGCTCCTCAGGACAAGGCTTGCCATAGCCTTCCTGCCGGTGTCTGAGACGCCTTCTGCAGGTCTAGCGTCCGTGAAACAAAAGCAACAGTTATGAGTACATCTTGCAGCCATTTCCACCAATGTACTACACGGAAGTTCCGAAAGATCGATGTGTTGCTGCATCGAATCGAGACTGTCGACGCTCGACCAACTGTGGTGCAACCCAAAGCCCCTCACGTCCATGTACGAAAGCTCTTGAATGCGCACTATGAGTGGATCGACACCAGAGCTGTTTGCAACTCGCAGAGTCATTGGGTTTCCTCCTCCCGTCGCAGCTCAACGGGCATGTAATGGTGAGAGATCCATACTGCCTTCCTCGATCGACTCGATCATGTACGCGATTGACAACACGAAAGTGTTCAAGAAGCGCTTGACTGCAGTTTAGGATAACTGAGATAGACTTGCAGGAGGTTTTGACAACCGCTTCACCCATCACAAGGGGAGCGTTCGAGCTCTTCACCCGTTCTGCCACCTTTCAACATCGAATGGACATACGCCATGAAAGAGCAAGCTTTGTGATGGCGTATACAGACCCTTTCCCCATCTCTTCAAGAAATACCTTGAACATCTTAGATTGTCCTTGAGCAAAATACATCCACAACTTTGACAGTTCACTCTGAAAAGAAAATGAACCTTCTGGTTTTGGCGGAAAGAAAGTTAACTCTAAGTTTTTTCACCCAACTGGCCAAGATGTGCGACAATTGACTGCCCGCAGCTGCAAGACGTCAAGAGCTTGCAATGCTTTCTAGGACCGGACACAGCATATACCTGTCCCACACTGTGTTGAAGTTAGCTAACCTTTGCATTTGCTATGTAAAGGAGAAAATAGCATTGGAGACGCAGCGCACAAGATCGCTTCTATTCTCGAAGGATCACTGACTTGCCTGTTAGTTTCCGGGTCTCTTTAAACTGTTGTTCAGACTGATGCTGACTGTGGCCTTGGTGCGTCCTGCTTCAGGAACACAGCGGTGTTCTTCGCCAGTTGTTTCCAGTCAGATGTCAACAATGGCTGAACACTACTATTACGCAATGAAAAGTATGCTTCGCCATATTTTGCCCTAAACAATGTAATATGGCTTTCCAATGGCACATACTTTCAGATCTTAACACCAATCAAGTGTTTTCCTTGCTGAATAATTCCAGGAACTAGTCGGACGTCCCCGCACCATGAGTTTCTCCGACATTACAGCCATACCACTGAGCCAATACATACAAGAAGGAAGTTTTGTTAGCAGTAGTGTTCTCGCGTGCTCTTTTCAGTAAGGTCTTTTCATCAAGACGAACATGTACTGGTGGAATAACTGGCATTGTGGCCGTGATACATCAGCTGAATGGGGACAAGCAGATCAGAGGACTTCGGTAAGGCACAGGAGGGGAAATCTAAGTCTGCTGTGCGAGAAGCTGCGGAAATAAAGTGGCTGCACCAGAGCAATGGTAGGTATGACTATACTGCGCGGAGAGAATGACTTCTTCTCAGCTACATTTTTCACATCATGCCAGCACGTTTTCAGGATTGTGAAACTTCGGAACGCCGTCAGCCACGCGATTCGCCTCACTTTGTGGTCACAACAGCAGCAGTATGACTTGCACAAGTTGCGCCATATCGAGACTTGATCAGAATCAGGCAGGATATACCAGCATGCCCACACTTGTCCAGGATGTCAGTCAAAGCCATGCGAAGGTCACTCATCAAGATTTCCAGGCCAATTGTAAGCCACTCTGGCAGATTGTTGCCTGCGACCCGTAATGGACTGCTCTCTGTTGTCATTGCGTTGGTAATCAGTATCTTCCCACGTGGACTGATCACTTCACGAAATTCACAATTGTTCCTATAGAAGCCAAAACGGATTGCCTTTCATGTCCTTACCAGATTCGGAATTCCCATATTTCCATAGACTTACCATGTAGTTGTCTCTGACATCTGCCAAGGCAAGGCTCACTTTCCACAGTGTTTATAGTCTGTTGTGCCGACTAGCTCGTTCGTTGGCAGATGCATCACATGCACAGGCGACAGGGAACATAAAGCAGCATAATATATTATTGGTTTCCAGGGAAACGAACACAAGACGTGTACACTTGAGAGTATAGAATATTGCTTCTTACATCTGGATTAGTGTAGCTGTTTGCCATTGCATTAAAGTGGTGTTTTTTCTTACATTTCAATCAATAGATATTGTTTCAGTGTGCTTGGTACGCTGCCTATGGCAGTGGATGGGGGAGTGTGACGACTGTGTAGAGCAACAGGCGACCACGTCTTTCTGCATGGTGAAAACAATTGGGGACCGATCGCCATGACACATTTTCCCTGGTTCCTGCCCTGATCTCAAGTGTGACTGAATAAAAGGCTTGTTATACTCGGTATGGAACCATGTTTTTTCTCACCACAAAAGCAAACAATGCATCGTCCAATGGTCGGTCTTCTACACAAATGTATTGTTAGGCCATTAGAGCCAAGTGACAATCTCATCATTGTCGAATTCAAAGTTGTAATTGATTTGTACAACTTTTCACCAAGAACACTAAGCCATTCTCATCTTCTGTGCAAATATTTCCACAATTCGTTTCACCTTACAACTGACAGCAGGACGCTACAAGCTATTGGAGCCACGGGGCTGGCAGCCAGCAGCGCTCCCATCGGTTCAGGTACCTGTGGGAGCAGAGACCGTCAATAAGCAGTTTCGTTTCGCCGGGTTGTGAATCTGTCGTCTGCAATCGTCTCCATACTGCTACTGCTCACGCGTTTGATTGCCTACCTCTGTGAACGATGCATTAAGTGCCCTTTCTTCGTCGCTACAAATCTGAGCGAAGAGCGAATAATGAACATCGCCACGGCACGGGTTTTGCGAGAATGTTCTGGTCGCAGGTGAACTGAAGTGAACGGCGACATATGCGACGCCGTGTTAGCCTGCTGTGTGCATTTCATTTGCCGATTTCAGGAATATTCATCGAGACGCCAGCACCAGCCTTTATACCTTGCTTCGCCACCGCGATTGTAATTAAGCTAACATGGCTCACATGACGAAGTTTGACGAGAATGTTCAAGCGCAACTTGCGCCTTTTACATATTGCTGTGTGAAATTGGTCAGGAAACAAGGGTGTTAGAAACAGAGTACCAGTCCAGGCTGTTCTTAGGTTGCAACAAACCTACACGGAGATTGGTACTACATCATCGATTCGTATCTACCGAGATCGTTATAGTTTTTTATTATTTCGTGTCAGACAAAATCCTAATTGTTTTCGTTATTCGCAACCGATATGGTGCAACGAGAAGAAAAGAAATACGACGTAATGTGCGCAAGTGAAGCATCCAATAAATACATGTTTGTAGGCAGAGATACAGTACAACAGATGTACGTCAAACTCAGGAAACCGAAACTACTCGTTGACAGTCTCTGCTCCCAAAGTGCACCTGAACCATTAGGGGACACCGTTATTTCGCATACTGCCCATTCATGGCTGTCGAGTTTTCACGACCTCCAAGAGGAAGCACATTTTTTAAGATAATTTGTTGGTGATTCGATAATTTTGTAGAATTGCAGATTATTTGAAAACAGCGAGACCAGATACTAGCAGCAAATAAACTTTTCGAAGAATCAAAGAAATGAACCTACTTCAACAGCGAATTTTCGCTGATTCTTTAAACATCTTGTAAAATATTTTGTTGTCAAACCTAAATATTGACTATTTAACTTCAGCAAAAAGGTTGAAGCCTTTCTTTAAATGTATAATGCAAGATA